>LOJH01030399.1:0-17119 GCA_001685095.1 Ellobius talpinus | reverse complement strand
GAGAGAGGAGAGAGAGAGAGGAGAGAGAGAGAGTTGTGCATGTGCTTGTGGTCGTTATTTTAAAAAAAATGAAGTCCGTGTTACGATGACTCCCTGAATATAGAAAATACATTATTTTTCAAGGAAGGAAAAATACCCAACACACTTATGTGAAAGCACACACATGTGGGTGCCCATGCACAAACACAGCGGAAGTGTAACTCTTCTCTGACTGTGCCACCTGGAGAACAAACAGATGCTGAATGTCACCGTGCGGAGATTGAAAAGGTGTTTATCTCAGGCCGCAATACAAAAATGTTCATTTTCCCTCAGAAAATCGCTTTTTAAAAATCTCATGCTAAACACGTCGTTCCCCCATGGGGGGAAAAAGCCTGCCTTTTCCCACCTTCTACACTTGGGGAGCGCATGTGGGGTGTGCACCAGGGAGGGGGCAACTCCATGTGTCAAGCCCCCTGTTCCTGCAGGCAGAAAACAAGCACCTCTTGTCCATATAGGAAAACACACACAGAGCCTGTGCAGATGGGCCACATACCATCTCCCTGTGCTTGCACACACACGTGTGTGTGCCTAGGCAGTGAGTGTGTGTCCTCACTGAGGAGACCCCACAGAAGAGCCAGCATCTTGTAATTCACGGCTCCCAGAGACACATCTGTCTTCCCAGGCAGAACACAGGGGGGTGGTGTCTGTTTTGTTTTTACCTTCCTCGGAAAAAATCTCTCTCTAAAGCTTTCATCACTGGGGTAAAATAATTCTCCTTCCCCCAAATAACACACGTGAACTGTGACACACACATGTGAAATGTGTGTTAATGTATATGTGATTCTAATCAAAGCATGTCACTCTGTCTGTCTCCCCAGGAGCTGAAAAAAAATACGCAAGAAACCAAAGAAGCACTGTTTTCTAAATGCTGGGAAAAATCTTTCCCTGTCTCTGTCTCTCTCAGCATGATTGCGCGCACACACACATACACACACACACACACACACACACTCAAGCAGGGCACTAGGATCTCTACCGGCCCCCGTGGCTGGCCCCCCTGCCCTCTCATTAATTGCACACTTCCGGAGAAACCAACCGACTATGCGTGTGTGTGTGTATGTGTGTGTGTGTGTGTGTGTGTGTGTGTGTGTATCTAGGCAGAAAAATTACCTCTTGGGAACATTTCGTCTACCACAGCCAAGAAACACAGACCAAGTTGGAAAAACAGACGTCCACATTCAATCCCCAACTTCAGTATTTTACAGATGCAGAAGGATGCATGAAAAGTGTTGGTTTGTCTCCCTGCACACAAGCAAACGTGCAAGCGTGTGTGCATGTCCTTGGAGAAAATTAATCTCTCTCTGTCTCTGTCACTCTCTCCTCTGGTGGAAAAATCATGGTTTTATTGCCCTCTGCCTCTGGCAGACTCAGAGGCCCCCTTCTTTAACCCTTAGTTGGGACTAGAAGCCTGCAAGTCCCAATTCCGAACATTCAGAAGGAAGAAAAGGGGGCCGGGGCCTCTGGTGCTTTCTTTACAGGCACATAGATTAGCCCCCCAAAACACACAACACACACACACTAATGGTCGTGTGTGTTGTGTGTGTCTTTCATATGCATCTTTTTTCCCTTTTTTCTTTTTTCTTTTTCCTTTTTTTTTTCTTCCCCCGAAGCTGAAAAATATACTGCATCATTGTCCAGGCCCGAAGCCTGTGCCACAGTACCGTGGGCACAGTGACCTTCGTAGCAGGAAGAGGGGAACAGGGCACATTTCCCTGGAGCCCTGACCACATACATACCCTGCTAGCAGCGTGGCTCTATGCCATTGAGACCCCTGGTCTCCTCTTCTGGGGCATGGTACCCTAGGGGCCCCTCGCTGTTAGATACCACCGTGCAAAGGCACCAGGGACTCTTTCAGAACCCGCCTCCCTCCACAGCAGTGTGCCTAGCTCAGTTCAGTTAAACCCCCCCCATCACCGCACCAAGACCACTAAGCCGTCATCAGAACTGACAGGCTGGGGTGGGGGTCTCAGTCTGGGTCAGGTGGGGTTCTCACGGACCCTCTCCTTCCTCCTAGACCCCAGCAGTATCTAGTTTCACTCGGGGGGAGGGCGGGGGGATGCTGTTAGTCACGACTTTGCCCCAGGACCTGGACTCCAAGCCACGCAGAAAGAGGGTCTGCAGTCCCAGAGGTAGCCGCCACCCCCACTCACCTGGCTCACTTGCTGCACAACAGCGCATCCATGTGGCTGCCGGTGTAACTGCAGTCAAGCAGTCTGCTCCAGGCAAGCAGATCCCCGAGATGGCTGTCCCCTGGTCCAAAGGGCCGCCAGGGGGTCTGCAGGGAGCCAAGTTCCCCGCAGTTCTCCCCGGGAAACGCTCCCCCGCCCAAGACTGTAATAGACCTTTCCAGAAACTTCGACTAGCCTTTCCTTTTGCAGTCAACCAGGACGTACTTCTCACGGCTCAGGCAGCCTCCTTGAGACCCCAAGAAAACAGGTTTGCTCCAAATCTCAAGTCCTGACGTTTAGGGGGAGGAAGTGTAGCTCCCAACTGACATGTTCTTCTGACACATTTGCCTCCCCCAGCCCCATAGCAAGAACCTGAACCTGACGATTGACTGTCGAAGCACACAGAGGTACTAGAGACTAGCCTTCAACTCTGTTTTGCTCTTACCTGACTGAGGGAACAGCCATGTTCCTTCCCGGTCTCAGCTTCCCTATGGGCACAGGGACACAGTCCTGGTAGACAGGGCATGGGGCTACGTGAACCGTTGCAGGCTGAGAGCTATGCCCGGCGCTTAGAGACTCTCCGGAGGTAGGCGTTCTCCCTGTGACAGCATCTTGCCATTATTATTACATTATCCAAAAAATACAAATCAAAAGAGGAGGGCTTTATTTGGGCTCACAGATTTGTAGGGTTTAATCCACGTCTGTTTCTGGGTTCACCGTGAGACAGAGCATGGGGTCTTGGGAACACTGCTGTGAAGATGCTGCCTGGCGCAGATAGGAGGCGCAAAGGACGGAAAGAAGCCAGACTCCCAAACCGGGACTTCTCCGACCTCCTTCCTCCACCAGGTTTTGCCTCCTGCCTTTCAGAACCACCCAATAATGCTATCATATTGTGGATTGATCAAGAAATGAATTAATACTCTTAGTCCCAAACACTTATAGCCTAATTGTCTCTGAAGGCACCATCCCAGACACCCTCAGAGAGGCTAACTACATGATCCTCTTACCTGATTCTCAACTCAATCACAAGGACAAGGTCAAGGGTCACAGATGAGTTCATTGAGCTACAAAACAAAACGGAACTTTGTCAGCAATGATTGAGTGCCTACTGTATCCCGGGTACCATGCTCCATTCTGAGATCACAGCCACGGTTCTGACTTTGGTCCTCGGTGAACCTTTTGTCTGTTCTATACCCACACTGGTTACAGCAGAAACACAAGGCAGTTTTTCTTTGGCTTGCTTTTTATCCTCTTTGCCCCTCTACTTCTCCTTTGCCCTTTTCAGTGGCCTACTTGCCTCCCCCCCCCTCGCTTGCTATGCCTGACTTTTGACAGGTGCACACATATGCATTTATTTATTGAGCGCACTGCGTGGAGTTTTATTTCTCATGTTCTTTAATTTAGAAGTTCACGGGTGTGCACTGAACTTCATACACAACATTTATTTGTTTCTGACAGATGGTGCCTGGGTGGAGAAAAGTTTTGTTTTTCAAACCTAGGGTTGGGGGGTGTCTAATAATTGCCTCCCAGAACAAGACTGGAAGTTCCGTTGGTTATAATTATGTAGGACTTGTTAATTATAAACACATAGACTCAGGGTGCCACCTAGGAAGCTGGGATCAGGTGTGGGTGGCTCGGGGGGGGCAAGAATGAAAGCTGTTTTGATTCGAGGGTACGGTGGTGCTCTGAGCTGATGAATGAAGAGTCTGTGATGACAGAAGCCAGCTGAAGTCACTGTGGGGTAGGAAGGATGCCTCCAACCTCACTTCCTCAGGCAGTGTGGAGCTTTCCAAACCTTGCCTTCTGTTTAGCCAGATCCATCAGCTTGCTGTCAATAAGAGCAAAAGCAAAAGGTCGTGATTTCTCACTGCCAACCAATTAGTGGCTGACTCCGTGCAGCAGAGTCAGGCGTACAGAGCTCTGGTCTTCACATGTTGCTTCCCAACTCCAGGCTGGAAGACGACCCTTACTTCCAGAAGCAGGTCCTTTAACTCTTCATATCTTTGAGTTCTACAGCCATCGTGTCATCCAAGGGGAGGGCACAAAGTAAGATAGATGATAACGATAGAAGTGGACCCCATTCGGAAGAGGTAAAAAGAAAAAAAAAACTGATATCCACCCATGGTTCCAACCAATGACCTGCCATCTCTCTGGTTTTTGAACATAAGTCCTGGGCACAGGTTTGCAACGTCGACTTAGTGTTCTGGGCACCAATGCTGTTTTAAATCATCTTTAAAAGGGAGCCAGGAAGTTCATAAAACAACCCAACCAAGCAGGTCTTGTGGAAGATGTGTTGGTGTGTGCAGGTGTATGCGCAAGTTTATGGGGATGGATAGATATGCACACATCGTGTGTGTGTGTGTGTGTGTGTGTATGTGTGTGTGCAGACTCCATCCACTTTGGGATCTCATCCTCCTCAGCCCCCAGCATATGTCTGTGACTGTCTCCTGACCTCTATCAGGCAGAGCTCATTGGGGACAAGGACACTTATCAGGAAGAAGAGATTGCTCCAGGTGGGGGAACCTCTGAGTGCAGTGTCTAGATTCTCGTTAGCATAGAAAACTTATAAAGCAGCTAACAAAACCTTCTAGATCACCTACAACCAGGGGACCTGGCGAGCTTGGAGAGAACAAGAAACCCATGTTACCTCTGCCAGCTGTGAGACCCAATGGATTAGGAAAGAAAGCTCGTGGGCTGGATGGTTCAGTGGGTAAAGGCACTTGCCACCCAAGGATGCAAGCCTGGTAGCCTGAATGCGTTCCCTGAAAGCTGTGTAAAAGTGGAAGCAGAGAACCACCGTACTGAGTTGTCCTCTGATTTCCATGTGTGTGCTGTGGCAGGCCCTCTGACCCCCACAAAAATAAATAAATCAACAAAAACAAATGTTTGGAAGAGAACAAAATCTCTGGTTGATAATGGGTTCTACAAGGCATTCAGGAAAGGTGGATGCCGAAAGAGGACCCTCGTAGACCCTAAAATTGGCCTCTGAGATAGTCATACAAATCAAGTATAAAGGCCCTGCTATCTATCTTCGAGTTCTATTAATGAGACAGGGATGGGATCCAGGGCGAGAGGGAGATCGGCCTTTAAAGTAAATGCAGACGGTGAGGGTTTAAGAGGTCCTGAGTCTCCATCAAGAGCGATCCAGAAAAAAAAAAAACGCCCGGAGGATTCCTGTTAGTTCAGCAAATAAAGTTGCCCCTAAAGAAGCTGATGAGTGTTTATTCACAGCCCCCACTATGGGGGCCTTGGTGATCATAGCAGGCTCGCTGAGATAAGCATGTGGGGCCCACTCATGGGGCCCCACCGTTGTCCCTGCTGGCATCACCCGGTTCATTTATCCTCTTCCAAATGTTGACGGAGAATTGACACCTCTGAGTGTCTGCCTGCCATGGCTGACTGCCCCTCGTTGGATAAATCAGGCTCATATCCACTGTTGCCTGGATCGAGGGCCCTCTCTAGGCCCCCCTGGCCCGGCACGAAAGCTCCACCAGCTGCTGTGGCTTTAACCCTCCCCACTCCCACCTCCCGCTGCTGCAACCTGATTCAGCATGGCTAAATCCTCTCGGTTTCCCAGGAAATGCATCCATCTGGGCCTTCACCTCAAACAACAGTGTCGCGAAATGGGGGTGAATAGGGCTACCCCCCAGAAATGGGCCAGCGGATGTGTTGGCCCACAGTGGTGTTTTTCAAGCATGAGACATGGCTTCTAAGCAGGAGGAGGTCTGGACAGTCTTCTCTTCTCCATCCTCCCTGATGCCCATCCCTCATCCCCTTTCCTGGACTTGGTACGCCTGTCTCCAGCTGCTACTTCTACATCCTGGCCATGGTCCTCCCAGGATCACCAACCCCAGCTTCACCTGTGTAATGACTTGTGGAAAAACTCTATAGTTTAAGTTTTAACAGGAGGACTCTGTTCCTGGCTAATTGCTGTCCCCAAAGGAAATTGCCTGGTGCCTACAAAGAGAGTCTATGGAAGCGACCACCATGTGCCCTGGGGTGGGATCTGGGTCCTAAGAAGATTCTAGCATTTCTGCTATGGATTCCAACATCATGCCACGTAAAGAGGTCTTCCCAGAGGATGTAGCGCGGGGGGGGGGCACGGGAGCACAGGGAAGCCACACAGCCCACACTTACTGCACTGTTAGGCCATGCGAAACCTCAAGTCTGTGGAGGACCTGGGCACAGAGACCAGCCTTCTTCCATGATCTGCCACCTTCAGGTATGCTGGCCACTGAGCAGACATGGGCCCCTGAGCAGCTGGACTGGTTTCTACTGCAGAGCCAGGAAAGTGTGAGTCAGGGGCCTCATAGAGAGAAGTTTAGGCCTGGGCCTCCTTCAAACTCCCAACCCCGAGAGCATCTTTTTTTTTTCCTGTTCATCTGTCTTTTGTTTTTTCCTCTTTTATGTGTCTGAATGGGGTTTGATTAGGCTCATAGAGCCTGATGTCTTCCCCAACCACTCTGCCTTTTCATTTTGTTTGTTTCTGTTAGTTTTGTTTGTTTGTTTTTGGGGTATGGGGGGTGTGGATGGACACCAGACAGACAGAAAGACAGACAGACTGCCTGACTATGAAGCCCTGGCTGGTCTGGAACTTGCCACATAGACCAGGCTGACTTCAAACTCACAGCAACCTGCCTGCTTCTGCTTCTCAAGTGTTGGAATTAAAGGCATGAGCCGCCATGCCTGTCTGTCCTTCTTATCTTCGGAAACAGGGCTTTCAGCTGTTCTGAAAACTCGCTCACCAGTGAGCCCCAGAGATCCTCCTGCCTCTGCCTCCCCAGCACTGGGATTACAAGAACATGTCACTGTTTCTGGCTATTCCATGGGTGCTAGAAATCCAACTCAAGTCCTCACGCTGCCTGGTATGTACTTAACCAACTGCTCCATCTTTCCAGCACTGCACAGCCCAGCTCTCTGAGCCCTTATAATGCTCAAGATGCCACTCACAGGAAGGGCTGGCTATCTGTGAAAGCCAGACATATTCTTGATTGTCACCCTTAGCAGAGGTAAAAGGTCTTTGGGGCAGGAATGCACGTCATCAACCCATTTCACAGACGTAAGAGAGGTAAATTGACATGTTTGGGGACGCATCTGAAAAGAAACAGTCCAGGTCAGACTCTGACCCAGATGTCTGCTGAGTCCTGTCTGGTACGCTCATCTTAGCAACCGCTGCCTCTCTACTGGGCCAGAGGTGGCCCTGGAGTGGCCAACTCGGACCCTTAGAGAAAAGCTTCATGAGCCTTTTCTTGGGTCTCTGAAGCAAGTGGTTTGAATAAACCTTTAAAATCCAGGGTCAGGGAACAAGAGCTCCCTTTGGTGTTGATATCCAGGGAGTTTGTGGCAAACTCAGGAAAGGTTTTTTGGCCTAACAAACCTCACTTTCTTGGGGCATAAAAGCGCAACATCTGAATTTTCACATATTTTTAACATTCAACATCCCAGAAAGTCCAACTCCTAAATATTCTGATGGAGCCAGCCTTCCCTCTGTTCCTTTCTCTGTTTCATCTGGCAGGCAACTCCAGATGCTGCAGGTGTCATGCCAGGGGTCACCTTCAGGATGCACAGATGGTACCCCAGAACNGGGGGGGGGGCGACTCTGGGGCTGTGTACCAGCCTGTAGCTCAAATGCAGATTCACATGCCAGCCTGCCGAGGGCACGGTGGGCTTCCATCGTTTTACTTGCCCCCAGCCTCACTGACATGAGAACTGTCTGTTAAATGCTCTACAGGAAGCCTTCCCAACAGCTGGGCTGTTGTCATGGTTTTCTATCAGCCTGGAAGGAGAGAGAAATGGCCTCGGCGGCAAAGACCACCAGCTGCCAGCTGCTATGGCCTGATCCCAAACCCCAACCTGGAACTCTCCAACCACGACACCCATTTCACCAGGCTGGAGTGCTTGCTTTCAAAACTGAGGCTCAGGGCTGGAGGGGACAGAGAAACATTATGGGCTTTCTGTTTTCTTGGGGAGCTTTTTTCTGTTTCAGAGGGGGCAAAAAGACAGACCCTACTCCCGTCTAAGCAGGAGAACTCTGAGGCCCACACAGGTTAGGTAAGAGGCCCTATTTGCCTTCTTTTCATCTCTGTGAAAAACAACCTCAGAACCCTGAAAAAAATAAAAAAATAAAGGCAGCTTGTGGCGCAGTAAAATAAAAAATCCAGTCTTTTCCATTAAAGTGTCTGCAGCAGGCAGTTTGAGAAAGCGCTCTACTGCCATCTACAGATGCCGCACTGGAAGGATTCGAATGTTCCAGAAACTTCCAGTCCCGTTTCCAAGGCAATCGCTCACAGCCTGCTGTGTTCTCATCTCCCGTTTCCAGCACTTGGCATCTGCTCCCCCTGAATCCCCGAGAGACCCGGCTGACCCCCATCAAGTGGGAAAGCTGTGCGGGGACCAGGAGCTGGCGCCTGAGCTGAGCCAGCCCTACTTTTCCCTCCTATGGCCCTGAGGCCTCCTCTGGGGAGGGTGGGGGGCCCTGCAACCCCTGTCTGCAAAGCAAGCAGAATTAACTCGGTCACTCCTGGACTGGCTCTCCAAATGTCACTTAGTAACAATTAGGTAATTAGGGGGAGGTAGGTTTCCTGAAAATTAGCCCAGGATTTGGGGCATAAAGGACCGCAGGGGGCCAGGGGAGACCAAAGCTGGCGTTGTTTACCAAAAGCTGTCCCTCCTCACCTCTGTGTTCCTTCCAACTAATCAACCACCCGGAACTCTCACTGCAGCCGCGGCCTGGGAACTTTCAAAGGCTCCCAAGAGCCTCTCACCCCCCAGACCTGCCTCGGTGAGCCTCACTCCAAGGGCTCGGATTTCAGCAGCCCCTTTGCCGGTCCTGCCTCTAACATGTGTTTCCATTTAACGTGGGAGGAAGGGCAGGGACCCTGGCTGGGGGGAACCTCACCCTCCATGCTTCATGCCCCTCATCTTTGGGGTACCACAACCTGGGTCCCCTGGAGCCTACTCTGAAAACGTGTTCTTCCCCAAGGAAGGGCACCCACAGTGGTTTCTGGGTGCTTCTCTAGGACTGTGTTAGGTAACCAAGAAGGAAGGGTTTGTTATTTCTCAGCGTTATTGATGTTTTATTCTGAAGCAGAACATTCATGAGGCAGTAGGTCCCAACGCACCCCCCCCCGCAGGAAACATGGAGTAAGATCTAAAGATACTTCTGATGATCACAGCAGGCCTGGTTTCTGCTTACCGTGTGTCCGATATGCTAAGCGCAGCCCCCTGTGTTCAGAACAACCTCGCTCAACACCCCACCAGTCCCCGGTGTTGGGAGACCCACAGATTGGGAGAATTTACCAATGAATTCTCACGAATAGACACACCATGCTGGTCTCTTCATGCCACTGTTCGGGGAACTAGAAACAGAATGGCTTGAACAACACAGATTCATTATTTTGCCACCAGCACCGTCCGCATTGGGGAGGTCGCAGCTCCTAGCAGCCAAGTGGCTACAAGTGAGAGCGTCCCCTGGAGGCCGTAGAGGGGAAAATCTTTGTTTTTGCCTTTTTCAGTCTTTCCATGTTGTTTGCTGGGGCGGTTTTGGCCGCGACCCTCCATCTTCAAAGCCAGTGCAGAGCGCAGCCTCTGCAAATCAGCGCCCGGCTCACGCTGCCACTCTCATAAGAAATCTGCGACTGTGTTACACCTGCCAAGTCCTTGTCGTGGAGGTCACAACTTCAAGGTTTGGCCTTGGTCTCTGCCTCTGAATCTGTCCCAACTTTTCCAACCCATGGTTCATGGTAGTTAATTACTCATTCTTAGCGCTAATGATTTTCAAATCCATTTTTACTAAAGGCTACATATAAACATAGATATAGTTATGAAAAGAATCCCAACACTGGATCCCCAGAAAGGAAAGGTGAGTGTAGACGTGTGTGTGAGTGTGTGTGTGTGTGTGTGTGTGTGTGTGTGTGTGTGTGCTTGCATGTGCATGTACACGGGCCTTTGAAGATCAGAGGTTGCCATCTGGTGTCTCCCTTCACTGTTCACCTTATATTTTGAGACAGTGTCTTACTAAACTTGGAGCTCACGTAGGTTGACTGGTCATTAAGCCCCAAGGTTTCTCCTGTCCCCACCTCCTCAGACTGAGGCTATGTCGTGCTGAGTGCTGGGGTGTGGGACCAGGAAGTCAGGATTTCTCTGAGGATCACTGGGGACGTGAGCCTGATTATACATTTCAGAAAAGGGCAAAAGGTAAGCAGAGATGGGCAGTAAGCGATGACATTGAGCCATATTTTCAAGAGTCCTGAATGCCTGGGAAGGAGTCACATGGCTGGCCTTGCTGAGCTGTGACCTAGGTTCATCACATTGGACCAAATAAGGCAGTGAAGGGGGAAGTACTCTCAGACAGGAAGGCCGGAACCTGGAAAGAGTAAACTGTAAGTTGGAAAGGTGACCAAGAAGGGTGAGCACAGGTCCAGGATAGCCTGCAGAGGGCTTTTATTCTGGGTACTGAATAAGGTTCCATAGAATGTTGTAAATGACTGTGGTAAGCCAAAAGAGCTTCCCGGGGAGAGCAGAAGGCACAGAAGTAAGCTACCCGCCTCTGGGTCTCTTCTCCAAGAGTAGATTAAATCTCTGTCACTCTTGTAGTTTGCGTCCTGAGATTTGAACCTAGGGATTCGTGCGTGCTAGGCCAGAGATGGACCACTGAACAACATCCCCTGACATTTGGCTATTTATTTGATTTACTCACTAAATTGCCCAAGCTGACCGTGAATTTACTCTGTGTGCAATGCCCCTGACTCAGCCTTCCGGCTCACTGGGTCACAGGCCAGTACTACCAGAGCTGGCAAGACCTGAGTTTTCCTAAGAGTAGCTTTACATTTAGAGAAGAGTGGCGTGGTGGGTCCAAGGACTTCCCACATATGCCTTCCCCATTTTTCTCGGGCTGACATTTTGCATTTGTAAGGTTTTTATTGTAGATGATGGCTGACATCAAGGCATCACTGTGGCTAAAGTCCATTGTTAACATTAGGGCCAAATCTTGGTGTTCCATAGTCCGTAGGTCTTGGCATCGGTGTAATGCTGTGCACCACGCAGAAGAAAGCCTGTGGGGAGCTCCTCAGTGCTCCGCCTGCCCCTCCCCAGGAGGTAACTGCTGATCTTTGCCCCCCTCTCCAGCTTTAAATGTTTTAGCATGGTTTGCAGACAGAATCCTGCAGCCTGTCCCTTTTTCAGACTTGCTCCTTTCACTCAGAAAGATGTCTTGAGTCCACCCCCAACCCCACCCCTGCTGCCGCCAACACGTCTTTCTGCAGCTTGCTGTATCTGAACTTTCAAGGTCATCTGTTGGCAAGAGCGTGTGGAACCAGGTATTTTTTTCCTGATTTTTGCAGTTTAAACATGTGCTGAGATACAAATTAAGAGAAGAAAGTTTGACTTTTAGCTCAGCAGGTGAAGGGATAGTGATGGCACCAGGCACCTCTGTGACGGGACACTTGCTACTGCTTACGCACATCTCAGTGGGTCAGGAAAGGGTTTGAACCCTAGTCCAGCAGGTACTGCTGCCAACATTCAGGACAGGTCTCCATCCTTCTCTGGAAAAGCCAGGAACACACATGTGTGTCACTCGTGCCCTAGATGTTTGCTATGGCAATCAGTGATCAATTAAATTAACCAGCACATCAAAGATGTTGGGATATGAGATAAAGCCAAGGAGTGCTGTGTAAGGCCACCAAAGGACCAGTGTATTTGCCAGTTTATTGCATGGTCCCTACATCTGTTCCTCTCCTGCCTCTAGACCCCATGCCCGGTTCTGGAAGGGCCAAAGTTAGTATCGACTTTGAGGAGTCGTGACTCAGTTGGCCTCCACTTCCCTGGAGAGTCACAGCTACCTGCCTTCACCTAGCAGGACTCACATTCTTAGGAAATGTCTCTGGTGTGCAACTGAAGTCCCAGACTGGACAGTCCTTTGACCATGAGTCTGGAGGTGTTCCTGGGGGCTGGGACCCTTCCTACCAAGCACTGACTCCTCACTTGGGCCCCAAGGTCATTAAACATAGATGAGAGCCTGGCACCTCGGCTTCACTTAGCTATCTGTCTTCTTGCCTTTGAATCAGATTCTGCCCCTGCACAGGCATGGGAAGTCACTGAAGGAATGTGGATCTGCCTTTTTCATAGCCCTTTGAACCCAAATACACTCTGGGCACTAACTACTGCACTAACGTAAAGTCACCTAGAACCTAACCCCAAGATGAGAACATTTACATATGATGGAGAAACTTCATCCCACAGAAGATCCATCCTGCAGGCACAAGAAGATAATGGAGATTAGCATATTAACAACTAATTGCTTTATCAACCACCTTGTAGGACCAGAGCAGAGACAATGATGGGCTGGACCACACCTTGACTGCGACTGATGAATGGTGTACATCTCCTGTGCCCTGTGCCAATCCTCCCTCTATTTAAACTAGGTTCATGTCAGTGCCCTGAAGGCAGCTTGGGGTTATTAGGGGTCAATGGACCCATCTGTTCATTCATCTTCCTAACACATTTTTCTTTCTACTTTCAACTCTTACTCTGACATATTGCGACTGAGGCTGAGCCTAACTTGTTTGGGATGCCAAAGGTGGGGACCTTACCTATCACTTCAGCTGCAGCATGAACATGGTGGAGTGTCCTTGTCCCCTATCTGGGACACCATCGCTGTTTTGGTCCAGCTCTCCAGAACTTCGCTTGGTCCCCCGCCCCCCGGCCCCCGTTGACTCCTTCATCCTGCTACAGGATGTGTGTTGAACCGCTTCAAATTAATCTAGCCACCCATTGTTAGGAGAAGTTTATTGCTGTGGTTTTATTTCGGAGATTGGCCGTATAGCCCTAGAGACGCATGTAATTGAAAACATAATAGCTATATACAAGTTTGAGACGATACACCTCTGGCTGCAAGTTCTGAAAACCCGCCTTCCCTTTCCCCACTGAGTGCCGTACTGCTGCATTCTAAGGCCAAGGAGTAGCAAGGCCGTGTTTAAGGCCCATGGTGGGATTGTTCCCGCCCAGCCTTCTTCACGTTGTTCCCAGGGCTCACCTGCTTCCTCTCACTGGCTTTGGGTTTCAGAGGGTGCTTACTGTGCCTCAATGCCCTGGGAACCCCAGGGGTTCCTGAAAGTGGCTTGACTCGGACTGTTGAGTTCCCATCGGGGGTCCAGGTGTTTCCACGACTGTGAAGAATTGTGAGACCAATGAGTGTGGAGATGGAGAGAAGGTTGCAGAGATGTAGAAAAGACGGAGGAGCAGACAGGATCCTGTTTCCTGGAGCCTCTGATAAAGACCACTCAAAGAAAGGAGAAAGGAGGTGGGCTCTGGAGAAGGCTAGGGTCCGCTGCTGTATCATGGTGGCTGAAGTCTCACTGCGATAGGGCCCACATGCTTGGGCACTGAATGAGCTACCCTTGCTCTGGTGGGACAGCCTTAGACACATGGAGGCCGATTCCAGAAAGCGCATTGCTTTGATGCTTGTCGCTGTTACTCTGCCTGGTCTGTGCAAACCTTAAGACAGAAGAGCATCATAGAAGATTGGGGAAGAGAAGGTGATCCAGGTCTGGCAGGAGAGAGGCCATGGTGGGAAGGAGAGCTCAGTCTCCCGTGGCCACTGCATGGATTCCAGAGTCTGTTTTCCACTACTAAGCTACAGTTATTTTTTGTGGTAAGTCCGCCAGAGTCTGTCTGAGGGTCAGCCCTTCTATTTGGACCACGTATCCAGGACCCTTGGAAGAAAGTGCTGAGACCAGCACTGAGGAAGGGAGGTGCTCCTGGATTCTCTGTACAGGCAGCCCCCACTACCACGGAAGATTGCAGAGGAAAACGCCCTGCATCTGTCGGGAGGCCTGGCACTCTCCAGGAGGATTAAGCTTTGTTTAGTTTTCTTGGACCCGAGCAGAACTATGTAAAATGATGCTCACAAAAGGCTGGGAAAATGGCTGGGCTGCACAGCTGGCTGGGCCCCCTAATGAAATTAAAAATAAAAGAGAAACGATGGGAAATTATTGAAAGAAAATCTTCTCCCCATGGAGAAGGGGAGTGGGAGAAGAGGAAAAATAATTTATTGGAGATTGGGGAAAAGAGCAGGATTTAACGAACTTAACACCATGTAAGAAAGCTAAGAATCCCTAGCTGGTCGTGTACTCTATGTGCCCCAGGGAGGAGGCCAATGGGCTTAGCAGAGGGATGAGGACGCTAGCAACATATGGAATGGCGCACACAATCTCAAATGAAGCAGATGGGGCCATGGTTGAGCCAAGGACTACTTTCCGGAGGTTTCTTGGGCAATGATCTTAAGTTATCCCTCTGTCTTGGTAAACAGGTCAGCACCACAAGGACCCTTGCCCAGCTGGCAGGAACAAAACACCAGAGACCATCACAAAGGTTGGTTGACTTGCCCAATAGACCATGATGGGATCCTAAGAGACCTCGCTGCACTGTCTGCATCACGACCTCTCGCTGTTCTTCTCTGGAGGTTGAAACCTGGGACAGTGTCTGCTTCGTGGGATGTCAAAGAAGTCTCTCCAATCCAACCCTCTCTTTTTGTCTCCTTCCACTGAGTCATTTACACTGAGAAACTGGGGGAACTGGGCGCTGTGCCCATGCCTGTAATTCTAGTACTTAGGAGGCAAAAGCACAAAGACACAGAGCCCAGAAACACCGTCTCAGAAAACACACACACACACACACACACACACACACACCATTCCTTGGGAAGCCAGAGAACTCAGCAACAATGACTATGTCCTCATGTGGGGCAGTCACTGCTACTATGTGGCTGAGTAGTGTGCGTATTTTTTTGGTTCATCCATGCCATGCTCACCCCTCATGTAGGTGTGCCCACCTGCCAGGACCCTGTAGGTAGATAAATTAATGTGTTGCCCCTGATTCTTGGCCAGAAACAATGGGAAATTATCAAAAAAAACAAACAAACCAACCTTAGGTGGAGCACTTGTCCAAGTTTTCAAAACAAAGACAAAAGTAGGCTGGGAGAATGTTCTGGATGCTTAGGGGAAGGTTTAACTGTCAAAACTGGTTTGGCTCACAGATGCTCTGTTGCCTTCAGGTTCTCCCATGTTTGACTCTACACAGACCATGCTGGAGTTTTGGGTTCAGACCCAGTATGTTTGGGTCCAGTCTCGTTCATCTAACCTGTCTGGTCACGTCCAAGGTCTTCAAAAATATTAATGGCAACGTGAAGGCTAGCCAAGAAACACCTTTCCAAGTACAATGAGGCACAGGCGCTCTTATTGGCTGTACAATGAGTGAAATAAACTGAAATGCACACAAAACCACAAGCTCTACAGCAGGAGCTGGCAAACTACCCCCCATAGCCTGTTTCATGTGAATAAAGTTTTACTGTTCCCAATCCATGTCCATTTGCTCACATGAACTATGGCAGAAGTGCTAAGAAGCTACAGCAGGGACTTGTGGTCCGTGGGGCCCAACATGTTGACTAGCGGGGCCACCTGAGGAACAGAACACTCGCCTCTATGCTGTGGGAGGCAGAATAGAAAGATGGAGAGCCTGTGGGGTTGCAAGAAGGGAGAGGAATCCCTTCACCTTGGAGTCTGTGGGAAGCCTCTCACCAGCTGGGAAGCAAGAATTTCAGCGATGTTATCATTTGCTGTGAAGGCTGCCAACAGATAGCCTTCCTTTCCTTTGGAGATATTTTATGTTAAAACAGCAAGGGCCCAGGCTCAAGGCCTGAATGTATATGACCTTGTGCCTCCTTCCTTCCCCCGGACAGATTCTGGGAATCTTGAACAAGACTGTAACTTTGTTTACAGCGCAGATGCCCTGCTTCCCTGCACCCTCTGACCTAAACTCTGACCTTCTCCTTTGCAGTCCTTGCTGGCCACCACCCTCAGGGACACCCCGTGATCTCAAGAAGAGCTTTCGTCACTTTCAAAGATAACAGCTTCCAGCTCACCAAAACCCTGCACAGAGTGTTGTGAAGATGCTAAAGGAGACTTTCGGAGGGGCCCATATCCTGCTCCTGGCTAGGTCTTCCTTCCATTGAACCTTTCTCTGAACCCTCATGGCTTAAAATCTGTATCAAAACCCTAACTCTGACTAGAGAGTTCAGCAGTTAGGGACGTAGGCTGCTCCTGGAGAGGATACGAGTTCGATTCTCAGCACCCACATTGAGTGGCTTATAATCTTATCTGTGACTCTAACTCCAGGCGATCCAAGACCTTCATCTGGACTCCTGGGGCACCTCCACTCCTGTGTGTATGTAGTATACACACACACACACACACACACACACACACACGCACATGATTTTAAAATAATAAAAATAAATCTTGAAAAAAAAAGAAAGAGAATTAACTTTGCTTCATACTGGCTCTCTGAACTCTTTTCTGGGTAGAAACCAAGGACCCAGCTTTACTTGAGTCGAGATTAAGGGGCCTCCCCCAGGTCACTGTACACAGCAGCATGAAGCTCATTTCTGCCCATGTCACCTCCGGTACTACTTACCCAGGGAAAGAAGACTGTGTGAAGTCTCTCCCTGAACAAGGGTCCAGAGATGGGGAATAGATCACGTACACACATACAGACTTCTTCATTCAGAAATTCAATATCTTTAGCCAAGAAGATAATAATGATGATCTTTGGGATATTCTGAAGAACTGTAAACAGTATCAGGTTCCAGTTGAGTCTAGTTCTCAACACCCACACTGTGTGGCTCACAACTACCTATGACTCCAGCTTCAAGGGATTCCATGGCCTCTCTGGACTCCTTGGGCACCTCGACCACACATGCACACACACAGAGTCATACCATTTTAAATTAACATAAATAAATCTTCTTGAACTGGGTGTGGTGGCACATGCCTTTAATCTTAGCACTTGGGAAGCAGAGGCAGACAGATCTCTGAGTTCGAGGTCAGCCTGGTCTACAAAGTGAGTTCCAGGACAGC
>LOJH01030398.1:0-17119 GCA_001685095.1 Ellobius talpinus | reverse complement strand
TGAGAACAGGAGTATTCTGGGAAGCAGGAAGCTCCCTCCCCAGTCCTGCCCAGACCACAGAAGAAGCATGATATAATCTGCCCGGCTGAGAAAGGTACCAACCCATGTGGCTAACATAGACAAGAACAATGGGTTAATATATGCTACAAGAGTTAACAAGAAGCCTGAGATAATGGGCCAACAGTTTTATAACTTATTGAGATCTCTGAGTGATTTTCTCTGGGACTTGCCAGCTGTGGGGAACTGGGCAGGACATAAACCCCGACAAGCAGGCCCTCATGTTACAAAGAGGCAATAGTTGACCACATTGAATTGGTGAAGTAAAACTAAGGGTTCTAAAATTATAGATTAATAAAGAAGTTCTTCTATTAGTTCTAGCACTCTAAAGTTTTCCAGTCGAGCAAAAGCTTTTCTTAAAACATTGTTCTCATGTGCCACATAATAATCTGACACTTAGTTAGCTGAGGTTCTGCAAGTACATTAGAAGTCTTAATGTACTATGTTAACATTAAAGGTGGAAGCTGTTAACACTGGGATGTAATAGCATAAGGACTTTATTTAACATCTTTAATTTTCCAAGTGAGTCATTTGTGATAAAAGAACAAAAATTAGGTCACCTGAACGAAATGATTTAATTCTAAAAAAGAATCACTTAGAAGGACTTTGTTATCACTATTTAATGAAAATAAATAAAGCGTTAGTGTTTTCAGCATTTCCCCCAGTATTTTCAAATGGAAACATTGTTGATTGGCAATGCAATTGTATTATTTTTTGCAGTGTGTGTGTGGGGGGGACTTATCCAAATAGGCAAAGCATGATAAGTACAAGAGTTTGGGAAGGCATGGCCTCTTAATTTAGTCACAAGGTAAACTGGAGCATCATCTTTCACATCTCTGCACTTCAGTTTTCTTGTGTATAAAAAGAAATAGTTTGAATGGATTATTAATTCTTCATTTGGGGATCAGTTTTCACATTCACAACCCAATGGAAACTTTTTATGGAAAATCAAGTAAACATGTTGTAGACCAAATCATGTTCTAGTGAACCCACTGTGGCTGTGTTTACAAACAGGGCCATTAAAATGATAATTATATGAAGTTTAAAATAAAGGACCACATATATTATGTTTTTTCCCTCCTTGGAAGACTGGGAAGTTAGAGATGGGCACAGAGCAAAGGTCATGAAGTATAGGCACTTGTAAATGTGATGCAGCTTGGCCTGGTAATTCCTCACCATGGCCTAGAGATTTCATTAAATATGGCACAATAGCATAAGCAAAGCTTATCCCTGGGTTTTGAAGAAATCCTACCCTTACAGGGAGGTTCATTTTCTTTCATAATTGCAATGCCTAGTAACTGGTTTGGATTGACTATGTGTTAAAGAAAAGCTACATTCTGAGAAATATTTCTGTCAGAGACTCCCCTGATCAGACAACTATTTAACCCCCGAGTATATCAGTCCAAAGAAACTCATCCAGTCTTGCTATATGTGTTGTAAGATTGCTCTCAGAATATACTGTTCAGGCATCAGGTAGTGTCTTTGACTTATTTTGGCACAAATAAGACTGTAAAAAGAAGAAAGAAGACATCCCTGGAAAATCTGGTTAGTTAGAAGCATCTGAAGCCCTTGAGCAAGAGACTCAGCCTTGGAACTAGTAAGGAAGACTATTTAATGGCTGTAGGTTATATCTCTATAGCCCACTAATTCCTAGATCACATAGTTCCAGGAAAGGTCTTTCTATCTTGCTTTTGTAGACGTGTGACTAAGCTAAAGCAAACAGAAAGTTCTGGCTGGACAACTTGGCTCAGTGTTGGGCATAAGATGTGAAGCAGAACCTCAATAGTTTTCAGGGAGTTCTGAAACAGCCCTGTCTTCTCAAGAATGAGATAGCTAACCTCTCCAGGTAAAGAGAACCCATGTAGCACATGTAATAAAATCCCAGAGACAGGTATTGGGGTTCAGCCTGAAAACCAGAAATGCAGAGCAGCCAAGCCACTAGAGAAGTCTTACCTCTACCAAGTCTGGGTGACCGCGGACTAAGCAGACTAAACAGACTGAGCAGATTAAACCTCTTTTCCCTCTTCCAGTGCTGGGATTAAGGGAGATGACTCCCTAGTACTGGAATTAAAGGTGTAGGCCACCACCACTTGGATTTGTTTCTGCATTGATCTTTTGTAGCCCAGGGTGGCCTTGATCTCATAGAAATCCATCTGCTTCTGTCTCCCAAATCCTGGGATTAAAGGTATGTGCCAAACTGCCTGACCTCTAGTGGTTTAGCTTTGCTCTTCTGATCTTTTGGTAAGGTTTATTTATTAAAATATAAGTACAATATGACTATAAACTCAACTAAAACAAAGGCAACAAAACAAATAGAGATGAGGAACAGAAGAAGATTTACTGAGAACATTTGATCACTCTGCTTCTAAATGTAGCATAGTTCTAGGACCTGTAGGAACTTGAATACATTATTCCCTAACACATGCATAGGGTGCCTCTATTTGAGTCAGAATTTGTATTCATTATAAACAGAATATTTTAAATAATGGTTATTAAATAGCTCTCCAATTATTTACTTATTTGAAAGTTGTCTTTCCTAAATTTGATTGCTATAAGAAATTGAGTGTTATTTCAGTTTATTATCTGTCTATAATATACTCTTACTGTCAGTTGTATCTAAATATTACCTATTCAATCAATTTTAGTAAACATTTACCTCTTATGTTGTCAAAAATAGATGAAACAAGCCTCTTAGCTATTGTGGACAAACACTGTGTTACCTGCCTTCCAGAAGAATTGTTTCAAAATAAAAGGTAAGAGGAAAGGCATATACAGGTATTTATTGATCTTTATTCTTTCTCTTAAAAGAATATTTTTTAAAAAACAAAATCACTGGACTCTGTAAGGGAAGATGTATTATCAATGTGTCTCTTATGACAGGAAGTGGTTAGAAAGTTTTCTGTATTTGCACATGGGATCTGATCTCTGTCTATTTGCTAAGCTTCAGTTTCCTCATCTTTAAAGTGATATATTTATGGAATTATCATTAGTATAAAACTATAAAAGTGTAATGCACTCAAAACTTTAAACGATAACTTAGGAAAATATTATTTAATAATAAAATGTTTTTAGGACCTTGCTAGCAGTAAATATCAGACCAAAGACTTACACCAGGCCCTTTATACTTATGCCATATGTTGTACATGCTTACACCTTCTTCCGTACACTTGCTCAGTGTCTCATAAAAGTATAGCTATAATGGTAAAAATCCCTCTTATTATATTGAAAATACAAAATTAATTCTCCATGTCAGTCTTCAACACACTGTGAGTTGATCACACTAGACAGGGTCTATGGCTGACAGTGGGTATCAACTTCAATAGAAGAGTCAACAGTAGACTTAAGAGTTGGAGCCAAATTAGTCAACATGTGCAATACTAGGGGTAGAAGATGCAGTCAGTAAGGTCTGAATGTCTGGAATGAATATGATGCTCAGGTGATGAATTGACCATGAGTACAGAACAATGGTACAACAAGAACAAAAGATTGAAAGCTATTTGGAAGGCCAAAAGTTTTTAAGCATAAGTAAGACCACAAATAAAATAGCTTACAGTCACAATACTTTGATGACAAACTATTTATCATTAACTAAAATGAATTTACGGTATAAGTCAACAGTTTACTATTTTTTGAAAAGATGATTAAGAATCTTAGAATTTTATGAAATCAAGCATTGCTGCAAGGTAAAAGAATGCATTTCCATAAGAAAATTCCTAAATACACTAGACTTAAATACATTCTCTCTCTATATTCTCTATATATAGTAAACAAACAAAATGCAAGAAAACAAGCAAGACTCAATGCTCAACATGGCTACTTTTCCAATTATCCCCAGGCTCCTTTTTGCTTTAAATCCTTAAAAACATCAGCAACTCACTACATACTGTCAAAGCCACAATTCTTACACATGTCACAAAGCCAAAGGATCTCCCCTACCACCCACACTCATTAATGTAAGATGCCAAGAAGAATGTAAGTGTGCTTATCATAAAGCAAAAGCTCATTTGTTCCTGCTGAATCTCCATCAAGATATCCACACATCGTGGTTTCCTGAATGCACCACAAGAGAATGTGTAATCGAGAGCCCCATACACTGCACCATCCAAATCCAAGAACATTTCTCAAAGGAAGGCAGACTTTAGACTTTGGGAATGTTTTTAATTACTTATGTGCCTCATTCAAGCCTTTGCTCTTACAGTCTGTGTAAACTGCCAATTTATAATTGTGGTTTAGCCACTGTTCCCTATCCCTGATGCAGGTAGACTTTTAATGGCCTTCGAGGTAAAGATAATTGGCTATTTGCATGCTTCTAAATGTATTAGATAAAAGGGTACTTCAAGAAATAAACCCAGTGTGTCTTAGAGTGAATGCATTATGGATGCAGATTAACCATCATGTGGGCACACATTAATGAAACCTAGAATGCCTTGACCTGTGATATGTCCAGTGAATATCCTATCACCGAGAAGTTTCCAACTAACAACAGCAACAAAAGTTAGATGGACCTAACTCCGCTATCAGTGTGCAAATTTGAGAAAGAGGGAATGGTGAGCCTGACACCTACATGTCTTTCTACTGAAGAATGAGAACTTCAAATAAGCTTTGGGCAATGATTTAGAAGGGGGAAATGCAAATGCAAGAGGATTAAATTAGCTATCCCTACATATTGATTAACAGCTTTTCAGCCCATCAGTCATACTTTAATTTCTATGTGTGGCGTGTTTAACGTGAGCTCCCAATCCACCTGATTAGATTACCTCACCACCCATAAAAGAATCAGCCGTTAGGGCTTAAAACTGTAATTAGAATCAGGCGGTAATTTGTGCTGGGAGGGTTTTGGGTGGTTATGGGGGCAAACCCTTTTGCCCCCTCTGTTTCAGTTTTTCGCTATAGATGATGAATAATAATTGCATTGCAGCCAATTACCTCTGAGATAATAGATAGCATATATGTGACAGGAAAGTCCGAGATTTTAGATATTCTGCTTCCATAAAGGGGTCAGTAATATACAGGAAATAAGCTCATTGTTCACAGTCTCTAATTTCAATGGAACTAGCGACTCATAAGAGATGAATCCTGTCTTAAATGGCCAAAATATTCTCGTGCTGTTTTTCTCTCTTGCTGATTTTCAGGATTAGCATAAGATGTAAAACCATCTCTACTGTAAAATATAAGCCTACTATAAAAAGTCTTATAACTTATAACTTAAATGACTTTAAGGTTAATATTTAAATATCTAAATTTATAAAATAAATTTACAATTACTTTTCCTTTTCCTATTGCTTGCAATATATGTTTTTCATGGATCTTTAATAAGTACTATATTTTGTTTAGTTTTATTATAAAATTTAGCCACAGAGAGAACCACTGTTTCCAACTTTGTTTAAAGTACTTAGTTATATTTCATCGCCAAAACAAGTCTCTTGAAAAAAATTATATTTTCTAATTGGCTATGCTGTGTTGTGAAATGTGCTGGGGTTCTGTTTTAAGATATGACTTGAACCAATAATTTACTATTTAAAAGCAAACATACAAATTTAACCTAAATTGAGTGATAAAATATTGAGTGTAACATGAAATAAAACTGGAAAGTCATTTGAGATGAGGTTTCATACATTGAACTAATTTGCAAAATTCATAAGCCCAAAGTAAAGTAAAGGAAAGCTGTAAAGTTCTCTTGATTACACTGAACAGTGAGGTCACTATCAGTCTCAGTGCAAGCATACCCACAGGCCAAAACCATGTCAGAAGTGCCATGACTATCACTCACCTCATGCCCTGGCTATTAAGTCTCAAAGCAAATACATTACTAACAGATTACATCTCTCTCTGAGTCTGCCCTAACAGGAACCTCACCTCTCTTTCTGCAGACCTTGATAATGAAACTCATTCTTTCCACCTCATTGTGAACCACAGTCCATCTCCGTACTCAGTCTGACCCCAGTTATCACCAGATCCTGTGTCTTTTACTAGATCTTCCTTCTCTTTACTCATCTGGATAGAATGCCTGCTTCTAAAAATCCAGTCTGTTTCACTCCTCACCCATATTGATGCTTTAGTGCTTTCATGCTTTGGGCAGTGATGAACACTCACTTTGGTATAGTAGAAAGTGCCTTGGCTAAAGCTTTTATACTTGTCAGTTACTAACATAGAATTTAATATGTCTGGACTTCAGGTCTATGATATGTAAATGAGGAGTAGCCTGAAGGGGTCTCAAGCTCTCAACCTTGTACAATCCTTTAAACAGAAATAGCTTAACGTTTTCATAATGTCTTGCTCAGCAGCAATTTCACGTACTGATGTTCTGTGTCTAATTAGACAGCAAGGTTTCCATGAGCAAGCACAGAACTTCTTTCCTGTTGTATTATATTTCCTAGCACACTTTTGCAAGTATTATAAATATTCAATAGATGTTCATTGATTAGTTTAAGGAAACCACCTAGGGAAGATGTTCTTTATATATCATTTCTACCATCCATATTGTTAGTGTGGAATAAAATATACAAAATAGTTTTCAGAAAATTAACAGGTTAAAAATTGCAGCAATGAAAGTGAGTCTAAACCTTGTATGTCACCTGATAATCATTAATATTGGCAATTTGTTTCATGATTGTAATAACCCGTAGCAATAATTCAAAGAGTAGTTGAAGAAAATACTCTGAGGAGAGTGAAAGTCTAGTACTTGTTTAAGTAAATTACTTTTTATTTTCAGGGGCTGGTGAACACTGAGAGTGGATGACTGCTACAGGCTTTCCCTAAGAGGATCTACAGATTTTTACCACCTTTCACTATGTACAAAATATTTTCATAAAGCACATACTTGGTATCCATCTTTAATAATCAAAAACTTTTAGTTAAAGGGGTCATGTTGGATAAAAGTGCCATCAATACTCTGTGAGGACCCACAGTTTTGGATCTGTTCCATCTAAAAGGTCACAGAGTTCAAACCTATTCTTGCTCCTCGAGGATGGACAAGTGGATGTGTGACCAAAGGTGTGGCTACTGGATGCTTTGCTCCTCAAAAGCCAGACAACAGGATATGTGACTTAGGGCATGGTTACCAGGTATTTTGAGATGTAAGGAGGTAATTATGCTTGCTTATTCTTTGTATCGTGGAAGTCTTGTGCCCTCCACTTGTGATTGGGGTATGTAACAACTGAGAGTAATAAACTCAGGGCTTTTGTTACAGTCTTTACTGGAAGCCCTCCTGACTGTCTTCTGTATCCTATCTATTCCTTTCCTCAATTCATACTCCCCTTCTCAGGAACGTATAGACCATTCAGGTTTGATCTGATAATACTCTAACCTAGATCTTGTTGACACAACAGTTTCCTGTACCATGTCTTATTATACCAGATATCATCATGACTTAGTAATTGTCATGAAGGGATTCAGTTTTCCCCTTAATAATTAATAGCCTAAACCTTCTTCCTAACTGTAGGCACTGCCATGTCTTACATGTTCTTGGGGAGTGATGCCAACATTTTTCTTTCTCTACCAGTTCACAGATGTTTCTGATTGCTGTGATGATGATCATGGACAGAGGATGAAGATCAGAGGCCATGGATAAACAAAAGAGATGGGGAACCATCAGAGTCACATAGTCGACAGGTTGCAGCACATTGTTCACAGTCTTGTGGGTGAAAGAAGATGGTTTGGTGTTTTTCATGAGTCAAAATGTGAGCATGTTCTGAACTGTGGGTCTGTGGGTTTCAAGAAGATGGAGGCTTATTTTATTTAATATTGTAAGTATGCTTTCTGTGAACTTACAATTACATGAAAAAATGCATTTATAGAGAACTTAGTATTAGTCCTACTCTCTATTTTATCTCCTTGGCTGGTGAATGTCATGAGTTGTCTGAATGAAACAAACTTTATATTATTTCTCTGACTTCTAAAAATGTCATTAAATGTGTATAAGCCAACAATGATTTATATTCTTTTGGAAAAATCAGTTATTGGTTAAAATAAACAGGTGGATAATATATAACAGAAGAAATAGAAGATAAGACATATGGATGAGATTGGATTCAGTCCCATTATGGACTCTATGTCCCTGCACTTGTACCAATAATAGAAAGAATGTCATTCTTTGGGAGAATTGAGGTCATTACAGAAATGTGTAACACTATCAGGAATAGAAGACACCTCAGTGCTCATCCTGAGACCATACATTTTATTGGTAGATAAATGAAGTCTAGAAGTGTAGGTAACAAATTTCTTTCTCCACAATGCTGCCTTTCACTCTTCTACTGAATGACATGAGTATTTACTCTCTGTCTCCCTGACTAGTCAATAATATTCCTGAGTGCACAAAGTGCTATGTTTAAATTGGTCTTTTCAAGGCCATTTCTTTCTTATTACTTTTTGTTTGGAAATCCTTTGAGAAGGTTTTCGTAGTCTTCAGATTTCTATGGTTCTTCATTAATATCCTTATTTTTAACTTTCCATGGTACTGCAAACAATTAACAGAATTTTAATAATAGGAACATATAAATACATATGTATATTATGTGAATTATGTGAATATGTGTTCATGTAATTTCTGCATACACATCTGTGGTCCCAGCACTCACATGTATACATGTACATTTCTAAAATGATTTGTTTAATGTCTTTTACCTCAATGTATGTTGTTGCAAGGAGAGGCTGCTTTTTCATCCCGGATGCCTGGCTTGCTTAGCCCCAAAATAACCACATAGAAACTGTGCTCATTAGAACACTGCTTGACCCATTAGCTCTAGTTTCTTATTGGCTAATTCTTACATCTTAATTTAAGCCATTTCTATTAATCTGTGTATCGCCACATGCCAGTGGCTACCAGGAAAGATTCAGCATGTCTGACTCTGGGGGCTCCATGGTGGCTCTCTCCTGTCCTTCTTTCCTGCATTCAGTTCTGTCTTCTCTGCCTACCTAAGTTCTGCCCTATCAGGCCCAAAGNAGCTCTAGTTTCTTATTGGCTAATTCTTACATCTTAATTTAAGCCATTTCTATTAATCTGTGTATCGCCACATGCCAGTGGCTACCAGGAAAGATTCAGCATGTCTGACTCTGGGGGCTCCATGGTGGCTCTCTCCTGTCCTTCTTTCCTGCATTCAGTTCTGTCTTCTCTGCCTACCTAAGTTCTGCCCTATCAGGCCCAAAGTAGTTTCTTTATTCATTAACCAATGAAAGCAACACATGAACAGAAGAACCTCCTACACCAATATGTTTCAGTTTCCCCATCTATTAAATGGATAACAAGAGTATATAAATTTTATAATTGTACATTTTATTTATTAACAGTCAATGAAATGTTGAAAAGGAAAGAATATATTTTATTTTACTATTAATTATTTCTCAGGCTATGTATTAGTCACTGATTTTAATACCTGAGATCCAAACATCTTTAATCGTCAAAAATAAATTTTATGCTCAACAGATTGTAAAACTATCTTTGTGCTGGTTCACAGATAGATTATCCATAGTTCTTTATGTCTTCATTTTAGGGGCATGTATAATCAATCATCAAGTTCTACTAATCCTCAAGATCCTAAAGAAAAACATTCAGATGATCAAAGTCATTTTATAAGAGGTTAAATTACATGGTTCTCTGTTATCTTTAGAAAATATCTTGGCATGAATGAGTGAGGGGCTCCTAGAGCCCTTCTGCTGAACTATATTTATTTATTTGTTTGTTTATTTATTTAATTCACTTTTTAAAAAGCAACCTTTTCTCATTTTACAAACCTCTCCCAGTTTTCCCTCCCTCTCTCCCTCCCACTCCCCTCACCTTCCCCATCCCACCCCCATCCACTCCTCAGAGAGGGTAAAGCTTCCCATGTGGAGTCAACAAAGTCTAGAACATTGCTTTGAAGCAGGACCAAGGCCCTCTGATGTAGACAGAGATTGTGCTTTAGTTTCCCCGCAGGCCAGATCTGAATAATTACACAAAACGATATTAATTACAACATTTCATGGACAGTGGTTCAGGTGTAATCCTAGCTAGCTCTTACATCATAAAATAACCTATATCTATTAATCTATGTATCACCATGAGGCTGCAGCCTTCAGGTAAGGTTCCTGTGTCTTTCTCCTTCAGCAGCTACATGGCTTCTCTGACTCCCCCTTCTTTTTCCCTGCATTCTGTTTAGTTTTCCCACCTAGGTCTATTCTGTCCCACCATAGGCCAAAGCAGCTTCTTTATTAATCAATGGTAATAAAACATATTCACAACATACAGAGGAGAATCCCACATCACTCCCCACTATCTAGGCTGAGTAAGGTATACTGCAAAGAAAATGGGCTTGAAAAAGCCAGTTCAATCACTAGAGATAAATTCTGGTCCCACTACCAGTGGCCCCACAGACTGCCCCAGCTATACAACTGTCACCCATATTCATAGGGGCTAGTTGGTCCTATGCTTTTTCCTCCACTGTCATTCCAGTGTTAGTGAGGTTCATTAACTCAGGTAAGCTGTTTCAGTGGGTATCCCCATCATTGTCTTGACCCCTTTGCTCATTTTATTGCTCCTCCCTCTCTTCAGCTGGACTTTGGGAGCTCAGTCCAGTGCTTCACTGTGGATCGCTGCATCTGCTTCCATAAGTTCCTGGATGAAAGTTCTATGGTGATAACAAAGGTCATCAATCTGATTACTATTGGTTTTTGATAGATTCTAAGAAATGGACTGGGGCATTGTTTTCAGTTGTATTCTCACTGCTGAATCAATGAGGTTCCACTGGGTAGCTTCAACTCCATGGTCATACAAACAGGCCCATTTAAATACAGGACTGTCTCAAAACAAAACTAACAGACATGAATCAAAGAAAGAGATTTGTTTGAAAGGGTAGACAAGGATTAGAGAGGCTGAGTATATTGATTCACAACTCTAATCCCAGCACTTGGGGGGCAGAGGCAGTCAAATCACTGAGAGGTCTAAGCTAGCAAGGACTGTACAGTGAGACCCCACCACCACACATACACACTATGGGGAGTTGCAAGAGGCAGTGTGTAAGAGTGGTTATCATATATATGTACTCTTTAAAATATTAAAGAGGTTTAGTTAATAAAGAGTACCCAAAAATATCATGACAGACTGTTACCACACTTTATATATGCCATGTACAAAACATCCTGTCATTCATTTTAAGGGTAGAGTTAAATTCCTGTCACACTCCAAAAAGGTACTCAGAGAGGAAGACATGTGAGAACGATTTCTTTCTGAGAAAGAAAGACTTTGTTACAACATGGACTTAGTTAAACCAAAAAGTGGAAGATGTTAGCTTATATAGGACATACATATCTGAGCAATCAACCTATTATATCTGCTAATGAGTGCAAAAGAGAAGAGAGTTAAAAGTATTGGTCATCTCAAAACTGAAATCATTCAGTTGCCAACACCACTTGCAGACCGTTAACATTTTAGAACTAAAATTCTCAGTATTATTTTGTTTGTTCGTTCAAGAAAGTTTATTAAATTGTTCAGCCTGATTAAAAATAAGCACTTAAAGGATGGAAAATATCACCAAATCTTTTAGAAGATAGGAAAATGACTCACAAATACCATTGCAATTTCTGAGTATTTTATGTGATGAATTTGCCCAGATTTGGGAATTGCAATTCTGTTCTGCGTGGTTCTCCTTTCAGAGGAAGTATTAAAACATTTACTTCTCAATGTTTATTGTCAACAGTCTTTGTAAACAAGAACAGTTGAGAGATGTTTGTGAAGTCTTGAAAAGTAACATTGCACCCAGATGATAGGGCTGGAAATGGGAAGTGAGTGCTGTTTGTTACCAGGCTATGTAAGGAAGCCTTGAGCTTTTCTGGAAAGCAGTTTCTGAATACACTAGCTTTCAGGATCACAATACACCTCAATGCTAGACAGCTCCAATCAATCAGTAAATATCATGGAGTAAAATATTTCTAGCTTCAGGAAATTGCATATTGTTTTGGGAAGAGCTGAAGCCACCACAGGTATGGGGAAAACTCATTTACTACTCCATTTTTCCTGTGCTCCACATATTATTCACTTACATTTTTTAGAGAATCAGCAGATATTTTTCCTGAAAAGATTGTTTTCATCCTGACTTTTGACCAATTTTCACTTTTACAATCCATTATTTATATTTTAATGAAGATATTTATTGACAAAAAATGTCAAAAATGAAAATAGCAAGGGTTTTTTGTTTATATTTTTGTTTTGTTTGTTGATGTTGTTTTTGTTTTTCAGCTTGCACATATCTAAGCAGAGACTGAGATTACAATTGTGTGGAGAAATGTGCTGTCATATGGGAAAGAGAATTTTCAGGACTCAGTCATTGGAATGGGCAATCAATTTTTATTTACTTGTTTCAATGATTCTCCACACATGGCATTGTACTAAATGGTTTTGAGGACATAAAACCTAAATAGCCTACATTTTTTGTCCTGTATGAACTTCATATTTATCTGTGGGTACACATGTACACAAACAATTTTGATAAAAGAGACCATCTAATATGCTACAATAGATTACAATTGCATGCTCTCATATAAATCTGAGTTTATATTAGGATGAGACATGAACAAGCTAAAATATCATTAAAACTGTGATGCCTAAGGTTTCCCTTGAAAAGTAGTGAAATTTTGGGACAAATGTAAATGGAGTGGACCCCCTGAAGAGGTTCTGGAGGCATATGGAACTCAGATACATAGGAAGAATTAGACAATGCAAATCAAACATATCTGTGCTTGCTGAGGTTCTGTGTATTAGGTTTCCATCACTGGAAAATATGATCCAAATTAACTTGAGGAACAGCTTCTTTTGCTCATGGCTTTGGGAATTTCATTCCACAATCACTAGGCTTTGATGCATTCAGCCTATTTGTGCACACGAAGTCAGAGTAAGAGCATGAAGCAGAAGAACATGTTCAACTTAGGCAGTTAGAAAGCAAAGAAGGTAAAGGCTTGGATTATCAAACATCATTTTAAACGCATACACCTATCAACCTCATTGCCTCAGCTGGCTCCTACCTCTCAAAGCTTCTGCTACCTATCATCACATCCCCATTACCATCGTGACGGCTGCCTTGTGCACTCTTATTTACTGGAATATGTTAAATGTTCAGCAGATGCCTGAGACCACTGATAGTATTAAATACTATGCACTATCACCTACAATAAATTAGAATATAAATGTTCTTTAAAACTCTGTATAACTTAATTATGGAATTTTACACTTGATATTATAAGGTTAGGGAACTGCAGAGAACAAAATTGTGGAAAGTGAGACCATAAGTAAAGAAAGATCAACAGACTACCCTGGAGAAGATCCCAGGAACTCACATGCATGTCTTATGCTCTCTCTCTCTCTCATATATACAAATTCTTAGGATAGTTGATCAGCACAGTGTGATCCAGGCTCAGTACTGGGTTTTTTTCTCATGTAGGTTAGCATTTCAGCACTGTTTGCACAAGACTGTTTTGCATCATTTTGACACATTTCTTAGCCCCTTACAAACTATAACAGCAATGATCTATGGTAAAAGACATTTTCACAAAAGGTGTTTTTAAGACAATATATGTTCAGTATTTGAAAAGGAATCACAGTGGTCTATGTGGACAGTTTGAAAGGGTTATATGCAGGAAGTTATTTCTGTGACATAGGATTCTAGTAATTAATACCAAGAATGTTTCATCCATGGTTCACAATCCATCATGCTCCTGTTGCTTCATTTATGGCTTGTTTGACTTTCTGGAAAGTAATATTCATTCATGGCAAGCAAAAGAATGGTTTGAGATCATGAACACAGAACATGCTGGAGAATAGAGCAATATTAGCTACTTTGCCTCTCCTTCCTCTTATGCCTGGCATTTCATACCCATTGTTGTTACCAGCTTGCAGATCAAGTGACTGCAAGGATTGTGGCTAAAGACATCAGAAGATTAATAAATAATCATTCTATTATTTGTGTAGCACTGAGGTGTTTGTACTACAGAGTCACCAACACTTAGGATTTGAAGGCATACAAGTTTCTTCTCCCTATATTTGCACTCTACTTTCATGGTGATGGTCAAGACTTAAAGTCAATGAAACAACCTTGACTTTTTCCCTGAAGCACCGGAGCTGGCTATTTGGAGATGCTTACAGAAGTACACCCTGGGATACAGCATCTCTCTGTGAACACCACATAAAGGTGTTCAGGATACTTTCCACTTTTACTTATAAAATTTCATCAAAACCATGGCTAAAATGCAACTTTTGTGTTTTGAGCTCAAGGGTGTCTTTAAAGAAGCCTCTAAAGATGATTCAGGGACCTAACTATTACCTACTTCTAGCAAATGCTCCCAGAGGGCAACATGTGATTGAGAAAAAAATCTGCTTAAAAGTATAGAAAGGAAGAATAACTATTGAATAGGATATTTAGAATGAAAAACTGGACACAAACTGTGCTGTCTACTTTGAAATCATATAAAGCACAGGAATGTGGATGGCCTTGTATAGAGAAAATCTGACTGATGCCTTCTCATTGAAGATAATGAAAACCCTACTGTGAGTGCTTGTCGGGACCCCTTTGAAAACTGCAATTCTTTTGCACACCCTCGAGCACACTTATATACCTGACCTCATCTAACACTGACCCAGTCTTCTAGGAAATGCTGGAGATGTACTATTTTTATATTCCATGGCTACTGATCCCAAGTACCAGTGTGTAGCTCAGCAACACAGAACTGTGACATTTTCTCACTGTTGCTGTTGAGACTATAGAGGATTAGAGATTTCCCAGGATCCAGTCTAGGTAATCTCTTCTATGGGATTATCTCACTGTTGGGCTTCCTGCCATATATTTGTTTTTAAGAAGAAATAACAGATTTTAAATCCTTAGATATGAAAGTAACATTTGTTTACTGTGCAGATAACATTGATAACTTTGAATGTGTGTGTGTGTATGTGTGTGTGTGTGTGTGTTGGGGGTGGTAAATGTTCTTAGCCTATTCCATGAGAAATCTCTAAATGAAAATTTAAAAAAACTATTTTTTTTTACAAACTATAATTACTTTAATTACAGGATAATTATATAAATAATACATTTGAATGTAGGTTTCACTTTTCTTTGTTTTCTAAATATTATCATCTTTCACTGTTTTCAGACATGTAAACAGGAAACATTTGAGTTTAGATGAAGAGCAGGTGAACTGCCTGTGATACAAGGAGAGACAATCAAATGATGATTAGGCTATTGAAAATTGCCTAACTAGGTGCTAATTTTTAAGTGAGCAGGTGTAGTTAGTCATTATAACTTTAAAATGAAATATATTTGAATTAAACCAACCCTCAAACATTAAAATAACATTAGAGGTCTAACTAGTACTGACTACATCCAGCAAAGGCACAGAAGAGGGTAATCAGAAATGAAGCAGTCAGCCCTTCAGCATGAAAGCAGAGCTATAAGTCTGTAAAGAAATGTTGAATTGGTTTCACAACATTTTATTGACTTTCTTGAACCATGGCTCAAAGATCATTAGCATTTTAATAATATTAATAATGCATTTAGAGTTAAAGGATGATTAATTTTTCATATAAATAATACAAAATCAGAACAATCTTACAATTAGCCATAACTGAAGCTAGTTGGTATTTAATTCTCAAATCAGTTGTTTTGCTGATAGTCGCTGGAGTGCATTGATGTACTCAGTTCTTGCAATAGAGCACATGAGCTGATTCTAAGGCAAACGGTCGTAAACTTGTGACTGAAGCAGACACATCACATATCAAAGTGGAATGGCACACAAGATGCTCCCTCAATTCTCATACAGTGCACCTGAAATAGAACAATTTTCATTAAAAATTAATGCAACCAAATAAAATAATGTAATGTAGTATTTGCTATGGGACTGTTTTAGAGCCACTTAACAATGTGGAAATATCTGCACACTTTCTAAGGATCCAGGTGATGGATCATTTAACAGTTTAATAAATTTGTCTTTATTGCACAAAATTAAACTTCAGTGTCAGGAAAGAGTTTAAAAGCTCTTGAAAAAGGAAACTATGCTATCACAAATTCAAATGCATAAGACATGAATCTGAATGAATTTGTATAGACTGTTGGAGTAGGTGCGTGGGATGGTATGCTACACTCAACTTCCAGTTAAACCTACTAAGCCTTCAAATGTTCATTCAACTCCCACATCCTATCTATTCTCCCTAACTCACTAGAGATTTATCACTTTGCTTTCATCTTTGAACTATTTAGACTTTTCTCTGACAGCATTAACATTGGCTAGGCTTACTAACTGTTTCAAAAATTGTCCCAATTTTTATATTAATATTTTGAAAATTTCTTAGATGTATACAATGTATTTTGATCATACCCAGCACCATACTATCTTTCTCTAATTTCCCTGGGAACCCCATGTATCTTTTTCTTAACTTCATACCTTTATCATTTATTATTATTGATATTCTGTCTAATAATTAGTGTTGATTATGTGTACATGGGTATGAGACAATTCACTGGAACATGGGCAACCTTATAGGTCCAAGTAAGGACCTATAGGTTTTTGATAGGCTAATATATGAATTTACTGATAATTAGCAGTTCACATTTTTTATTAATTTTTTAAGAATCAATTGAAAGGTAGTATTAAAGATGAATTTTGAAAATCAATTTATTTCCATCACTCTCCCTTACAAGTTTAAATATTCTTAGTAAGTTGTCTCAGAAGCTCTTCAAAATATTCAGGGCCTCATTTTATGTGTCCTAGAGAAGTTTATAATTAATATAAGCCTCTGTGTGTTTCTTTGGGATTGAATGGCTGTGGGACAAGTTGGGACAGAAACTTACATCTTCACTCTCTGGTGTGGGAGAATTGTCTGTTTTCTGTCAATCATGTTTTAAATAAATGCTGATTGGCTAGGCAGGAAGTGTAGGTGGGTCAACCAGATGGGAAGTGGAGGTGGGGCAATGAGAACAGGAGAATTCTGGGAAGGAGGAAGCCTATTTCAGTCCAGCCCAGATCACTGAAGAAGCAGGATGTGACCTACCCCACCGAAAAAGGTACTGAGCCATGTGGCTAACATAGATAAGAATAATAGGTTAATATA
>LOJH01030396.1:0-11017 GCA_001685095.1 Ellobius talpinus | reverse complement strand
TCTTTATTAACCAATGAAAGTAACAGATAGATAGAAGACCCACCTACATCACTGGTCTATCATCCTCAGATTTCATTTTAGAAGAACACAGGAATAACATCCATCTATTAAAAGAGACAGAATGGGAGTAGATTTGGATGGAAGGGGTAGTGGGGGAGGAAATGGGAGGAGCTGAAGGAGGGGAGACCGTAATAAGGGTCTATTAAATAGGAAAGTTCTATTTTCAATCACAGAATAAAACATTAACAAAAAGACCAATCAAGAGGTATATAAGCCATAAAGAAGTTGATGGAAAATTACTTGATTGGCTAAAACGTAGGCTGGCATGCTGGGAGTTTTATCCCAAGTTTCATGTATTAAACTACCTTAGACAGTGGTGCCTATTTTAAAAGAATTGAGCTGGGCAGTGGTGGCACAGGCCTTTAATCCCACTCTTGGGAAGCAGAGGTAGGCAAATCTCTGTAAGTTCAAGGCCAGCCTGGTCTACAAGAGCAAGTTCCAGGACAGCAAGGGCTGTTACACAGAGAAACCCTGTCTCAAAAAACCTAAAAATAAAAAAAATTAAAAAAAAATGAAGAGAGTCCTAAAAAACATTTGGGGAAGAGAATAGGCAAATATATCCTTTACATAATATCTCTGTGTAAAATATTTTGAACTGTGAAAAGGGACTCTGGTAGCCTAATAAGTCAAGTAATCAATTCTTTTAGTAATAAAGTTACACTGCTTGAATTATTAATAAATTTTTCTGAAACAAACACACCAAAATCAATGTAGAAACTAACCCAAAGTCTCTTCTCAGTTAAGACATGATTTTGATCAGGCAAGTTCATATGCCCTTGAAAAGCGATTGAATACAATTATCAAAAAGTTTTATTAGACAGTATTATGATTCTAGAATATTTTAAATGTCTAGATCTAAATATTTTTACTTTTGTTAAAGCCACATGTCCCTGTTGTACAGCATGTCCCTTGCTTTCCTCTGAGTCTTCCCCTGGGCCCCTCCCTCTCCTGCCTTGTCAGTTCTGAGCTATGGATTCTCTTCATACCCTTGCTTAGCTCCTGTTCTGCTTACCCACGGTAGCCAAATTCATCTGTCAACTAACCAGTTGATTAGGTCTGATATTTCTTAATTTCTTTTCCACTTAGGATGCAGGCATTTTCCTGTTCTTTCCCACTTTCCCACTAAAGTAAGTGTGGAGTTTCCTAAGAAAAAAGAGGAATAGCTGATGGCATTACCCTATACTCAACAGCTCATTAAACTAATTGCTTTTAGATGTGGGTAGAACTGGATTGGACTAGAATGGCACACTGGGACAGATAAAACTAGCTTTCATTTGGCTATCTAATTAACAGACTATAACCATGAAACAAAATAAGAGATTTTTAAATGCTTAAATTTATGTATAGAAATAGATTTAATTGCTAATTTCTCTCTCTTGTCTGAATCAGTCATTCTTTTTAAAGTAAAACTGTCAAAGTGAGCCCAACTTATTACATTTTTTTGCAGAAATATTTATAGCAATTAATTCTTAATCAAATGATAAAATAATCAATCCTTCCCTACAGGCTTAAGAATATGAGTCCATTATTACTTCCAAATTTGAGCTATGAATTGGTGTTGTGTGTGGCATTATTCCTGTAAGGTGTCAACAATATCTCACTCTAGATCAGAAACCAATGACAGACAAAATGTAGGATACTACAAAAACCCAACTTGGTAAATTAATGAATTATATTTGGGCTTACTTGCCGAAGTATGGGTGAAGGCGTTCCTTAGAGAATCAGATATCACTCTAGACAGCTGCATCAGCAAAAGAAAGATGGAAACCTGGATTGCCCTACACAAACTCCAGACAGCTTACCTGACTGCAGAGTCTTTGTGGGGCTCTCAGTTGGTCTGACTCTCTTGGCTGGTCTCTACCATTCCCAACAAGCTCAGCTGGCCTCTCTTTCCCAGGCAGCTTGCGTCGGACTGTCTTAGCATCTCAATTTGTCTGAGAATGTCTCTCAGTAGTCCTTACTGAGTAGTATTTACTGCTCATATACATTTGGCAGAGCCTAGTATATCTGATCAGTTTCAGGGACTTCCTGAATCCTTTAAATTGTTTATTTCTTGAACATAATGAGTGTGTGTGTGTGCATGTGTGCACACGCACACGCATGTGTGTGCATGTGTTGAGGGTGACTCTGTTGGTGGGATTGTTAAAGCCAAAGAACAACTTTTAGGAGATGGTTCTCTCCACCATGTGGAGATTTAACTGAACTCCTCAGGCTTAGTTGCAGACACCTTTACCTTCTAAGTCATATGGCTATCTCAATATTTACTTTTTACTGGTCAGTGTCAGCTCTTTACTAGTACTTGCTTAATTTGTTAATTCTCTTTTTGTCATAAGAAATCTTATATATCCATCTACTAATTCACCTATCCAAAAATCTATTCATCCATTTATTCTGCCAGTGTTTTCATTCCTTCGTCCTGTGAGCATATGTTGACCATAACCTTTACATAGTTAGGGCTATAAAGGAAATTTTATGTAATTAATTACATCCTATCCTCATAGTAGTTTTTCAAGATAAATATTAGTTTTCTAATTGCTAATTCAAAGGATTGTTCACAGAAGAAGTTAAACAATTTGGAAGATCAGATTGTTACTGTGTTTGGCTCATCTTTATTTCCTAACACAGTCCTTGTGACATCCAGAGTACGTAACGAGTGTTTATGAAGCAACGAATGAGCGAGACAGAATATATTTTCCTGTAGCTAACAATTCACAAGTGAACACTTGCGTCCCCCAAGCACATCTAGCTTTGCCTTCATTTTCTTTAATTACAAAGTCTAATAATGCCCACTATATAAGAATTTGGCATTATTATCTTAAAGATGAGGTGCCTGTAGTTAAAAGGTGTTCAGTGAAGTTGCTTAAGATCCCACCAATTATGAAGCAGGCTTGAGGGTAAGACTTACACTCTGACCCTGGGATCTGTGCCCATGCCTCCAGTTCACAAAGTATGTGACTACATAGAGCCTTCTATGTTCATGATGGTGATAGGTGGAGTAATTTTACTAATACCATTGAGAAAACTAATTATAACTGCAGAAGTTTAAAATTATAACTTCCTTGATTGTCTTTGTAAAATCCCAGGATACCTTATATTTATGTCCCAGGAAACAATGAGGTATCTTACTTTTTATTCTTATAGGTAAATGAGGACATATATGCAGGTACATGCAAAAACATTACCATATATATTCATGTGCATGTGTACAGACATGGATTTACTTATAGGTTTAAACACATGTGCATGGTGATAGTTTCTATTTTTGACATTACAGAGACTTTGTATTCTAAAACCCTCCAAATGTAGCCATGTACCTGAATATATGTGTTTTGGAACTACATGCTCATGATTTTGCTAAATGTTGCATTTTTTCTTTGAATAAACATTAACAATTTCACCTGAAGAAATTAGGCATAAAATTATTCATATTTTTGTGATGATTTTGCTAAATGTTGCATTTTTTCTTTGAATAAACATTAACAATTTCACCTGAAGAAATTAGGCATAAAATTATTCATATTTTTGTGACTATTAAATATAAAAATTATATACAATTATGCTAGGAAACCTATTTCCACTTGAAACCACGCAACAATAAAGCACACAATTGTAGGGTCTTCTCTGTAGTGTGTTGATCATATTTCCACAAAGAATTCTTTGCATATACTTTTCCAGTTTTTAGTTCTCTCGATAGAGGACCGGAAAATATGGAAGGGAACAATGGGGAATAATAATTTCAATGTATTCTTTCCTGGAATGCCAGTTGAATGAACTCTTTCCTTTCAGCTGCAAATATGCAAATCTATATAGTTGTTTCCTTTCTAGATGAATCCAGGATCAGTAGTTTGCATTCTTTTATTTTTGATCAGGAGGTTAAAATTGATCACAGGCCACACAAGGGAGTCTCCTGTACAATCACAGCTCAATATGCTTAATGAGACCATGCTTGTCTTCTGTTCTCCTTAACAAGTTGCACATATTATTGATTCTATGGGTTGCCTGAGACTGAAAGGACATTTTGTGGCTTGACAATATTTTGCTACCTTTAAGGAATAAAGAGCTATGAGCTCTGATAGCAACTGGGACAGGTACAGTTTAAATTTGACAAGTGAAGATTTATACTTTTTTGAGCTGGCTGAATTCTTCATGTAGAAATAATGAATGAACATTTGATACTTGATTTAACGCAGGTCAAATGACTTGCAGTGGAAGAATGAGAATAACACTTTAATTATTACCCTTTCCCTAAAATGAATTGATGATAGGTTTGTCATGGTAGATCTGCACTTTAAACAAACGAGTTGGGCATAGAACATTCTTTAAAAGATCATTTAAATACAAGAATGCATGCTTTACTCAAAATTATTTGGCAGTTCAGTGTGGAAAAGACGGTGGGAGAATAGGAGAAAATTACCCATTACCCTTCAAGTCAGTCTTCCTTATTGTGAATAAAGCTTCTGAAGACCTAATTGTATGCCAAATCGTCAGGCTAGGGTAATATATTTTTTTTGTTCTTAACCATAAGGTAATGTGTTAACACACACATATGCACACACCCACACACACATGCACACACATGCACACATCATCATCATCGTCGTCGTCATCCTGGAAGTGGAGGGAGGAGTGGTTGTGAGAGCCTCTCTGTGGGTTCTGGGTTCTGGATTCTGGATCCTCTGCAAGAGCAGCAAGAGTTCTGCTGAGCAATCTCTCCAGCCCCTCTGACATGCGTTTTACAGAATTGTAGAAGAAGCATTGTGTTGAAGAACTTAAGCATATTTAAATTTAGGGTTTTTTTCTAGTTACTGTGAGGTATTAGAGAGTACATCTCACGTCCCTGAGCCTCACTTTCTCATTAGTAAATAGGCAAGCAGATACCCAGCTTAGTGTTGTATCATCAACTGATGTACTGAAAATATCTCTAAGTAACAGAATCTTCTTCAAATATGAGTTATTCAAATATTCATTACTAGTGCGCTTCTACAAAGGTAGGCATGTATATAAGTACTTTTGGGTGAAAATATCTATACTACGTTTTCTTTCTTTTTCCTTTAAAATTTGTAAAATGTACCAACAAAATGTCAATACACACCCCAAGACACTAGATCAGAAGAGAAATTTTCTATTCAAAAACTGACCAAAAATGTGTCAAAGCATCAATTGCTCGGTTTATTAAACCAAAGGCATTCAGGATATAAATTGTTGTTTTATACTGACATAAAACTGTGAGAATTTTATCGATACTGTCAAATTGTGTGCTCTTCTATGGTGTTGAGTAGTTTATGTGTATTTGAGTCTAATTTAATTTGTGAATGTGAGTGTTATATAGCTCATAAGAGAAGCTAACTGATTTCCGAAGAGGAACAGCATCATAATTTTGTTTCTCTGGTTTGAGCCACAATCCATGGTAACTACTGTTTCTTTACTGAGCACAGAAGAAAAAAGAACTAATTTTCTTCCATCTTCATGAATGTTTCACAAATCAACATCATTAAAAAGCTGAGGAGTAGGCAATTAAAGACTTCTGTGACAAGTGAGGAGAATGACACACAGAGAGGGAGACAAATGTGTTACACATCACACCCTGTGCTAGTTTGAATGAAGACTGCCTCAACTGTGAGCATATATAATTGAATGCTTAGTCCCCTGTTAGTGGAACTTTTAGGAAAGGATTGGGTGGTGTGGCCTTGTTGGAGGAGGTGTGTATTATTAAGGGTCAGCTTTGAGATTTCAAGAACCCATGCCAGGTGCTCTCTGTCTCTCTCTTTTTCTATTTCTCTCCCTGCCCCTTTCTCATCTCTCTACCTGCCTGCCACCATGCCACCTGTTATAATGATAGGGGGCTCTAAAACTTTAAGCCATTCCCCAATTAAAGCTTTCTTTATAGGAGTTGCCTTGGTCATGGTGTGTCTTTGCAGCAATAGGATAGAAACTAGGCACAAGTTAACATGGGTGCTATCGTCAATAGTCCCAAGTGCTATCATCCTCATCACATTGCTCCTATCCAGGAGTCCTTATTGGCTTTTCTTTCAAACATCATATTGCATGAGGCTAGGAGAGCAACCTGAGAATATGATTCTGAGGAATCCCATTCCCATGGAGGAGGCATAGACCCGCCCAGCCAGAAGAGTTGTTTTGATGGCTTTCATGGGTGTAAGAGAAGCCTCTCTGACAGTTGCTTCCAGTCCTGTATTGTTGGAGGAGAGGAGTGAGGCCACTTGTTTGTCCTGGCCACCCAGACTAAAATAATCACGCAGAAACTGTATTAGTTAAATCACTGCTTGGCCCATTAGCTCTAGCTTCTTATTGGCTAACTCTTACACATTAATTTAACCCTTTTCTATTAATCTGTTTATCGCAGTGTGGCTATGGCTTACCGGGTAAAATTCCCAGTGTCTATCTCAGGCAGCTCCATGGCGTTACTCTAACTCCATCTTCCTCCTCCCATGCTATAGGCCAAGCCAGTTCTTTATTTATTAAACAATAAAAGCAACAAACAGACAGAAGGACCTCCCGCACAACTGTATTACTCAAACTGACAAAATATTCACCTAATCTAAATTATATACATTATTTGATATAACATAAATGCCATAAATAATGTTATTGATTGATATAATAGTTACCAATAATTTGTGTTTTAAACTTAAATAATTATTAATAATTTGTGGTGTTTGGGGAAGGACAGGAAATACATGCATATTTACTAGAGATAAAATTTTATAACAATATACCCATGGATATTGTAGCCAGTGGAGACACACCCCAATAACACGGAAATCTAAACTGACCATACATTGATGTTTTGTTATTTTGCTCTAGTTAATAATCTCTCTCACAAGACCCCATCATGATATAGTATCACTAAAATTAATGAGAAGTCAGTTTTCTTGTACTCAACCTGACAAATAGAAATAAAATTAATTACCAATTATCATAAGCATTGCTATATATTAAAAATTATTTCTTTGAGACACCTGCTCTTTATACTTTATAGTGTTCATTGCTGTACACCACATGATCCTTCATGTGTGTCTGTCTGTCTGTCTGTCTGTTTCTGTTCTGTAGTCTAGAAAGTTTAAATTAGCACCTCCCATTGATAAACTCCTAGGGTACTGTTTTCTTCTACAACATTTATCAGTATGTGTCTTATCTCCTCTCCACCACCAAAACTATGCTTAAAGTTCAAGATGCTCTCTTGGGCTCTGACTTTGACTGTTGTGGAATATTAGTTTTAGATGTTTTACATCCATCTATGTTGTGGATCATTTGTTTAATGATGCAAAGATGTGGTGAATTCTTTTGTGTTGTATTTGTTTGACTCTGTGATGCTGTGTTACATTGCCTTTCTAAAACACCCGATTGATTTAATAAAGGGCTAAACAGTCGATAGCAAGGTAGGAGAAAGATTAGGTGGGGCTGGCAGGCAGAGAGAATAAATAGGAGAAATCTTGGGAGAAAAGATAAAGGAGCAGAAAGAAGAGAGAGAGGAGGAGGACTCTGGGGGCAGTCACCCAGTTACACAGAAAGCCATGGAGTAAAAAGTAGAGAAAGAAATACATAAATAGAGAAAGGAAAAAAGCCTGGAGGCAAAAGGTAGGCAGAATAATTTAAGCTGGCAAAAACAAACCAAGCTAAGGCCAGGCATTTATAAATAATAATAAATCTCCATTTAGAGCCAGGGGTTCAGGCCCCATCAGAAAACAAAGAGGAAAAACAAGAAGCTACATTTGACCTTCGTTTTATACATTCCCAATTAAGTTGACTGACATTCCTGGCTTCTAGACCCATCTCTTTGTTGATAATGTCTCACTTTCTTTGTCCTGAATACATTTCCCTCATGAGCTTCATACTTGTATGGTTACTTAGTATTTTACCCGGAGGACAAATCTCTTAGATACCTCATTTCCCATTAAAGATATCAAAAGAGCCTCATTTCTCTTGAACCTTCCCCCTTTCCACTTTCCCTGAGCCACAATCGGCTGTGTCAATATGGAAATACTTGCTAAAGCTGGAACTAAGAAAACTGTGACATTGGAACTCTTTCTCCTCCATACAGCTGCAAACTATGAAGTTGGCCAGAAACCATCCTAAGGGTAGAACTGTTTTTACTCTTTTGTGTCTTGGCTTGATTTCATTCAAGCCCATTAACAGATGCTATTAGAAGAGCAAAACCATACCCTCTCGTAAATGAGGAGGGCACAGTCTCAAATCTCATATATGAAATTTCTATGAAACACTGTATCTTATATTGAAATTTGCATTTCTGTCCCCAATACTTTCATATACATCTTCATATTAATACATCATCCAAATTACTTTAGCTCTGAATGAAATTTGTGCTCCAGGTAGGCCATGCTTCTCCTGAGCCTTTGCACCTTGTCCTGCATGTTGAGGAACATAAGGACTGAGATTCTTTTCCATCTGGATTTTCATAGCATGGCTTTACATGTGCCACGTCCTTCTATTCCTAGCCTGAAATCACCCCTACACTCTACTATTACCTGCCCTTCTGTGTAGACAAAACTCATCATCATGTTTCATGAAACATCTCTGATGCAAAACCCAATTACCTAGTGTCATGTGACTGGCTCTTCATGGTGGGAACTACGAATTTTTCATTTCAATGTTTTTCTAATCAAACTTTTTCCTTAAGTTTTCCTGAAGGGTCTGAGCCCCCCCCCAGATTGTGCACATAACAATGTGGCTCATTGAACCTGATGATTATTTTTTTCCCAAATCCTGCAATTGGAATTGGCCCTGACCTATCTGGATTAAGCTGAAATATATTTCCTTTGTTACAGTGCCCTGAACTTTGTAATCTCCCCTGTTCACTTGTGTCTCTTTGTCTCCTATCATATAGGCAATAAATATTAATGGATGAATAAGTAGTTAATAAACAAAACAACTAAGATTTCTGTTTCTGAAATACTGTAATCTCAATTATTTTAAAAATCACAATTTATATTAAATTCCAGTAGTTGAACATAATATAGTTTGTTATTTTCAATTTTACTCTCTTTAAAGTAACCCAAATATGCAACAGGTAGGTAACTTACCAATTTTGTAATGTGGAATACCAGTGTTTATGGAAATCTCAATTTTATCTGTGTTTATTGCCGTCATTCTTGTTTTAGTGTTTTATATAAAATCATACTACTTATCAGATAAAATATCAGAATAAATATGAAAATTATAAAAACTTTTAAAAGTTAAAGTGTACAAAATTCAACTCATGTGTTAGATTTTTCCATATGTTAGTCATTGTGCTTTACATCTGTGAGACTGTGAGACTGAGATACTTTATATCAATTAATCTCTCTGCAAAGCAAGTTTTAGAATGAAGGAAATTGAGACTTAAAATTTAAATAGCTGTAATTAGGCAATTTTCAATAGCTAATATTTGCTGATATAGTGCTATGAATACAGTCATATCTGATGTTAGAAACCACTGTTTCCTACTAGCCGGGAATGACATACAAGTCCTTGCAAAAAGTGGGGTTCACTGGTGGTGTGCTGCGATTGTTAAGTGTGTATAATTGCAATACATTTGATGTGAAAGGACAGGACTACAGAATTGATGTGGTATAGAACATTGCAATAAATACAAGGTTAAGGCTAAGGCATATGACTCTTCAACCATATTTGAGCTAGAGACTCTGTAAGTAGTGCAATGAAAGACACCAGCTCTCTGTGTCTCTGTCTCTCTCTGTGTGTATTTCTCTCTCTCACACACACACATGCACACACACAGTGCAATGTAATCAATATATTTTTGAATGTCTTAGATTCTATGAAAGCGCAGGCAAGGTTACCAATCACGTGTCTAGACAATCTAACTCTTACAGAGATTGAAACATATTTGAGAATGTCAGGAACGTGTTTCTAAGATTGTTGATTGAATACATCCATCAAGAATGTTTTGTGCAGATGAAAATAGAAGTATATGTCTGCAGCCCAGCACCCAGAACAGGAGGGCAAGAGCACCACCCGTTCAAGGACAGCTTTACCTACATAATGAGCTACAGGATGACATGGGACTACTTAAGACTTGCATTTGAAATAAAAGCAAAGAAAAAAAGCAAACTGACACAGAGAAAAAGCTGACAATTATATTTTATGCATGCAGATTTGTGAAGTATGTGTATGTCTATAAATAAGTACATGGTACCTATGGAGGTCAGTAGAGAATATTGGGTCCCCTGGAACTGCAATTACAGATGGTTGTGGGTACTGGGAACTTGGACCAATGTTTTCTGCAAGAGTAATAAGTCCTCTTAGTCTCTGAGTCATTTATTTAGCCCCATGATTTTTTATTATGTATTTTTTGTGCCCACAAATGCAAGTGCGCAAGTGTTTGTGTGTGTGTGTGTGTGTGTATGTGTGTGTGTGTGTGCTCCAACGTAAAACTAGTGGGTTTTAAACCTCTGCTCCTGCCATGTTAGTCCTGTAGATTAAATGCAGGTTTCCAGATTTACTGACAGACACATTTCCCTGCTGCGCCATCTCACCAACCCAAACATGACTTCTGAAAGAGATCATCCCATGAAATTTTTTAAAAATGCTTATCAAATAATACAATTTCAAATCCTTCACTCAGCACCACGTGAGTGATACAAAACACATTCTAAGTTCATTTAAATGGGTAATTTAATATTTATCTTTATTATATACATGCTTTATTAAAAAATATCTGAAAAATTTGTAAATTCCAATAATGTGGAGTAAGATGAAAGTCAATGACACAAAAAGTAATCATTTAATATATATGGAGAGAACATACTGATGAGACCAACCCACTCCCTACTGCACCTAGAAGGGGCTGAGTAAAACACTTGTGATATGAAATGATCCAGAGTGGTGAACACCCTCACAAGATGAAAGAAATGAAAGCAGTGAAGACCTTCTCCCAACCAGTAGGTTGCCTATTTGTCTTAATGACAGTGTCCTTTGCTTT
>LOJH01030395.1:2952-17120 GCA_001685095.1 Ellobius talpinus | reverse complement strand
GAGCTAATGGGCCAAGCAGTGATTTAAATAATATAGTATCTGTGTGATTATTTCTGGTTTGAGCTGCCAAACAGCCGGCAACAAACAAATGGCTTCCTTACTACACACACGCAAAATTTAAGAACTTTAAAATTAAATGTTTAGTTTTCATTTTAAGGCATATTTTCACTTCTAACTCAAAATGGCATGGTAACATAGGCATTTGGAAAAAAATTCTTTGTGAGCTGAAGGATGATACTATTAACGGAAAACTATCAACTCGCAATAATTTTTATTGAAGATTCATTGTTGTGCTTCTTTAAATTACTGTTCATAAGAAAAGCCTCTTCTGACAGGCTGATCCTCATATACACATCAAATAGTGAACCCCCAGAGTATCCAGAATAAATAATGAGAAAGCTAGTGGACAATGTAAAAAAGGGACTTATAACTTCTTTTGAAGTTATAAAATATATATTTAGGTAGTAGGGTTGATAGCGTTCAAAGGACAGCTCTTCTGGATATTATAGGATTTTAAATACTCAATAATGGTACTTTAATAAAACAATAACTCAAATCAAAGACCTCAAATATATATGATATTTGAAGAATGAAATGGAGTCAAATCTATTTTAATGTTTTGTTTTTCTTGAACATGCAAGAGAATGACTAAATTCCATAAGGAAGAATAAAATGTAGGCCTAAGTCATAGATTCAATGTTTAAATCACTAGTAACAAGCTGTATTCTCACATAATGCTTTCATATGCTGAAAGAAAGAAGATCACCTTAATAAGAAAAAAATATATGAATCTATATTCAGAATTTAACAGTTCAAGCACTGTTTAACAATACACTTTGTAAGAACTATTGAAAATTATGCTTCATAGACTTCTCTTGCAAGCCTATGTAGGACATGAATATTTGTTTGTCCACTTGGAGGTAAATAAATCAATAATAAATAGAATAGTCATGAGGGGAACTATGGTGGCAGAATCTATTGAGAATATGGACTAAAGGACCTTTCTCTTCAATGCTGAAACAATAACATAGAAAGATAACGGACTACAAAATCAGCTGACATTGATATAAAATAACACATGCTATTTTAGAAAGTGAACATTTTGTAATTTCACTTTAAGGTGATATCAGGTAGCATCTATTCTGGGAAAAGAAAAAAAACACAAAGATACCCTGTTAAGTCTAAAGTGAAATTTTGAAAATCTCCAAACTAATGGTTTCAGCTATTCAATTATATAATGAGTTTAATTCAATCCAGGCTTCCATAGACCAATATCATCACTGAGAACAAAAACAAAGCAGAGCTTAGCACAATGTGGGCTTCAGAACCTTTCCATCAAGCAGGGAGATCATCCAGCTTTGCATTTTCTACAAAATGTGTGCTTAACTTTGATAGGGGCAGATCCATAAAGTGTTGTAGAAGAATGTCAGAACTGAAATTATTGTGATTGCTAACGCTTTAGTTTGGTTTTTGTTTGCCTTACTGCCTTTAAGATATTCACTCTCAGAGGTCACACGAATCTATCATCTTGAATACAAACTAAGTAAATGAGTACTAGACAGAGCTTTCCTGAAATATCCTTCATGTCAGAGTTTACAAATGCATTTCATGTATCATGGATAAATAATATGGAAACATAATCATGATATACATAATTTTGATATGCTTAAATATCAACAAGAATTATCTGTTGAAATAAATAGATTTTGTTATATTTCTCAACCAAATTTTAATCAGATCAATTCTGAAATTAATTAGTTTTAATTTGTTTCTTAAATGCTTAATTACATTGATGAAATATTATCATTCCAAAGAAGATAAAATGGGGAACAGTATTACAAAATAAGCACTTGAGGTACAGACAGCCAGGGATTAAAATATAGGAAAGTAGATGCCATGATGTACTAATACCAACAGAAACTTAATAGTGATCTGTTTTATTGTTCTCTAAGTCTTAGAGACTTTTGCACTCATGGAATATTGAAGACTGAAACTTAAAAGAAATCCTCCACTAGCTCAGAATTGAGTATAATAGAGGGTTATTTATTTAGGGATATAATCACAGATTATAGTCCTCTGCCCGAACAAGGAGAAAGAAGCAAATCATGCCAGTGGAAGAGAGACCAGAGACACGCTTTACATGGGCATATATAGTATGAGAGGCCACACCCAACTGGGCAGGTAACTTAAAGGCTACTGGCCGTAGGACTTCCTGAAGCACCTCCACCTTTTATTTAAATAAGAAAGTTCAAAGACTAATACAGAATTATACACAATAAGAACAAATATCAGGTATAAAAATTAGAATTACAACCAACATAAACAATATCAAGCAAGAAACATGTGATAAATATTTCAATAATTATCCTATCCTAATGAGTTTAAGTCTTGTGTAATAAATAACTTGGCCAAGTAATGAGAGAAAAGTAACTACAATTATCTAGTCTTCAATCCCATCGAAGATCCGAGAAGAGAAATAATATTACTTGAGTAAGCAGGAAGAGCAATCAAGCAACTTCCATTGCTTCCATTTTTTCCATTCCAAAATGTGCAAAAAATGACACAGACAAGGGGCTACCTGGGCAATCACCCAACGTCTCATGTGGAAAGTTCGAGCAACCAAATGAACGGAAAACAGAACCGAATCATGTCACTGAAAGAGAGAACATTCACTTTACATTGGTTTCTATAGTATGAGAGGCTACACCCAAATGGGCGGGTAACTTAAAGGCTACTGGCTGTATATTCCTACAGCAGAATATAAGAAAGGTTTGCCTAGAAATTCTTGGCAGTTTGTTATTTCTGCATGTACACATCTATGTTTTTAGTCTCTATAATTGACAGTGAAAATAAAAATGTATGAATATGTTTCATTCCTTTCCCTTAACAGAATTTAGTCAGCAAGTTTGAGTGAATTTGGTGACCTGTTATCCTCAGCATCTCTCTGTTTGTAGTTACCACAACCCAGTGAATTGGCATTAATTATAAGAGTAGGAGTAATTTAAAATGTCACATTGGAATCTTACATCTTAAAACAACTCATCCTTCAATAATCAAGTGAATAAAATGAACTTAATCCATTGATGCTGTTTTTCTCAATCTTGTGCATACATTATAGTTATTTATAATTAGTATTTTATTGATGTCTGTGCACTGTGTTTTAGAGCATCATGCAGAAACTCTGATGATTGGTGGTAATTTGATAAACATTCAGAACCATTGCATTAATTATGGGCCTTCCAATTACATCTGAAGTTAATGAATATATATGAATATAGTGGAGATGAATTCAAAGAACAGCTAACCCTTAATTATAACAGGTTTCCCCAATATTCTAATTATAACTTCCAGAGTTATCAGATTTTAAACAAAAGGAGGCTTATCTAAGATATTAAATGTGAAAATTATACATGCAAGTGTTTTCTAATCAGTAGTGATTAATTCAAAATAGTAGCCAATGTAATTTCTTTGTAATACAATGCATAAAAAATAAAATACACTTTTTGTGGACATAAAGAAAAACAGAAAAATTCTTTATATCTAGTCACAATAAAACCCTTACAAAATTAAATATTTTATATGTAAGAATAGATATAAACCACTGAAAACACCCCTATAAAAAACACTCCATATACACCTCACACATCCCACCATTACCACCCTGTACCACATATAACATAACAAACACACACACACATACTCACACACACACTACCTTTATGTGGTTTGTGATATAACTCAGTGACAGAATGTTTACCTGGCATATATGAAATTTAGAAGTCTGTACTTTATTCTTAATGCTAAAATAGAAACTAAACCTTTCATAAATTCTTTGTATATTTAGCTTCACACACTTGTATACTGATAATAAAGAAAATAAATACGTTACTTTATTAGACATAAAAATACCCTTTATAATTGAATAATCATATTACTTGAAATATTTTTCTCTCATACACTGATGCATTATGCTTAAGAAATAATTCTGAGCAAACTGACAAATTTCAGATATAGTTCAGTTGAAGATTACTCAGAAAATAATTATCACAAGTTTCTGGTCATAGATCAAAAAATTTAAGTCAATATTTTTTCAACCATGAACTTCCAGGTTTAAAATATTTTCCTTTTATTTTCAAAAGGAAATTTTCTCACAATTTTATTGTGCAATATGGTCAATCATTTAAATATAAATAAAACACAAAAATGAGAAGAGTTACTAAACAGTTGCCATGACAGATGGGGTTTACTTGGAACCTTCCTATTGTTTTTGCTTTTCCTTAAAATTTCTAATCTGTGAATATACAATATAAGGAAGATTTTGTGCATGTAAAGCCCCAGAATTTCACCCTTTGATGAAAGCTTCAATGCGCAATAATACTATAAAACATAGCGGTAATATATTTTAAACTTTTGGCATTTACCCCCTACTACTTGTCCCATTGACATTCACCTAAAACAAAGGATATTAAAGCTAATGGGAAATGGAGAAAATAATTTGGGGGATATTATTCAGAAAAATATGAACTTTTCACAATTAGATATGGTTAGAATCTTGTTATGAATTTCTAAGCCCAATTTCTATAATCCTGCACACATTTGAGTGGCAAAACTGAGCATTATTTATTTACATTAAAAGCATCAGGAAGGACAAAGGGCTTTTCTTCCCCTTAAAGATCAGCATAAACATGCAGAACACTTTTAGATATAATCTTCAAATCAACATCTAATTTGATGAGTAGTAACATACACAAGCTTGTGTCTTTCAAACTAATTAAACATAAATTTTGAGGTCCAAAATATTAATTGGAAATAACTAAGACTAAAGACCACTAGCATTTCAATAAAGATATAAAAATCAATTATTATGAATAGGAAATGCCATTGACTAAACTTCCCTGGGTGTATTTTACAATAAGAAAATATGATAAACCCAAAAATATGAAAGTGTTTATTAAATACAACAAAGTATTTGCATTCAATTGACAGAAGTTAGAAAATGAAAATGGCAATCATCATATTTCATATAAGCAGGATTACTTTCCTATGTGCTTACCTTCTTTGGTATGAAAAAAAGATGATTAATTTCAAATAATTGAATATCAGATTATTACTGTGCTTATTTTTATGCACTTAGAATATTTATTTGTATACTATGTGTAAATTATTTGATGTCAGATTTATTGATCATAGCAAGTGTTACTGTGGGGACAAAGGAACTTTAATTTTCTGTTGGTGAGAATGCAAACTAGTTCATACTTTAGAGAAATCAGTATGGAGGTTCCTCAAAAAATTAAAAATAGAGCTATTGGATAACCCAGCAATCACTCCTGTGAGCATATGCTCAAAGGACTCTACATTCTGATAAAAAACAAAAAACAAAACAACAACAAAAAACTGTGCTTTCATGTTTACCACTACTCTATTCATAATAAACTGGAATTAGAAGCAACATAGATGTCCAGGAACAAATGAATGGATAACGAAAACATGGTACATATGCACAACAGAATGAATTCTCAAGACACAGAAGTGAAAAGGAAACTGTAGGAGGAGAGTACATTATAAAAGGGTAGTGTGTGGATAGGAGAGATTAATGGGGGTAAGACTATATTAAAAGCATATATTTTACCTCTCATTAAATGAACTTCTTACTACAGGTATTCACTCCTACAGAAAGCCACAAACAAACAAAACTTATAATTGTAGAAGTGAGTTCCAGTTTTGAGTTTACACCTCAAAACACTTCCACACATAGTGCTTGGGGAACATTACAAAAAAAGGGGATAGAAACATTATATAAGCCAGAGGATTGGGAGTTTGCTATGAGATTGTATTTCCTAGTGATTATCAGAAAATCTCACCAATGTGACATCTTAAATGTAAAATGAGCAACAATGTTGCCAGTGGGTATGCCTAAGTGAACCCAAAATAGGTCATGAGTCTCAGTCATAAACAAAGAATATCGGCAACTGAGGAAAGCTAGGAGCAGGAGAGAAACAGGAGCCTCCTTAAGGAAAAACACACCAATTGGTTTCCCAATGCAAAATTATAATCCTGCAAACATAAATACAATTAGCATTATACTGACTAAGCAGGGTATATTTAGGAATATATAGATAGATAGATGTAGATATATATGTACATCTATACCTACATACATGCAATAATAATTAATAATAAAAGAAGCTATAAATTTGAAAGAGAGCAGGGAGGTTTGAAAGGAAGAAATACATGAGAAAAACATTGTGATTTATTAATCTCAAAATTAAACTAAAATAACTTGCCATAATGACATTGAATACATTTTATGCTAGTTGTTTAAATGGCCATATTTTAAAGAATTCATCCATGAAATAATTTTTTTCTCAATTTATAGTTATACTTGCCTTTATTTTGCAAATTTATGATAAAAATAACCTCCAAGATCTCTCATTTGGTAGTATGTGTTTCCAAACAAGTATTTTAACGAATTATATAAATATAATGAATGTATGAATGTATACACATATTACTAAATTTCTCTAATCTGAAAATATTTTCCTCAGTTACACAGAAAGTTGTTGGACAGGATAAAAATAAGTAAAAAGGAGAAACATAGGAACCAGACCTCAATTTTAATATTACTTAAAAAAATCAGGCAAATTTTAATGTGTTCATATTTCCCCCACCACACTAAGCTCTTAACTAGCTCATTCCAACCTAAGCCAGATATAATATAGCTAAAACAAGCAACATGATATCTGCTTATTGTAAATTTATGAAGTGATATTAAGAAGGGTTGAATGGTAGTTGTTGCTGATAGTAGTTTAACTAATATCTCAGTGCCTTAAGCAGTCTTCTGGACATTGAAAGTTTAGCTGGATGGGTCTGCACAGAGGACTCTCTTGCTTTTATCTTAATGCAGGAAAATGGATGGAACTAGAAAAAACATCCTGAGTGAGGTAGCCCAGACTGAGAAAGACAAACATATCACTACAACAACCCCTAAGAAGTTAGATAACAATAAAGACCTTAAGAAAGACATACATGGATGCCTCAGGGAAGGAAGGGTAAAGAGGAGGAGGAAGGAGAACATGAGGGAATGGGGTGGTTGGGTTGTGGCAGGGACAAAGATGAAGTGCAAGGGAAAAGATATCTTGATAGAGGGAGTTATTATGACATTAGGAAGAAATCTGGTGCTAAGGAAACTCCCAGAAATCCACAAGGATGACCCAGCTATGACTCCTATCATATTCAAATTTCCTTCCCCTGTAAACAGATTGATGACTACCCTAATTGCCAACAGAGAACCTTCATCTAGTAACTGATGGAAGCAGATGCAGAAATCCACAGCTAAGCACTGGACCATGATGGAGATACCCCAAAAGACAGCTGTCCCGATCCCAAGCTGGTGGACGTTTACTGACTCTGAACTGATACCTGGGGAACCTGCATAAGACTAAATTAGACCCTCTAAATGTTGGTGACAGTTGTGTGGCTTGAGCAGTCTGTGGGGCTATGGATACTGGGACCAGGATTTGTCCCTAGTGCATAAACTTTTTTTTTAGCACATTCCCTGTGTAGGGATACCTTGTTCAGCCTTGATGAAGGGGTAGAGGTTTGTTCCTCTCTCAATTTGCTATGTCAGACTTTATTGATTTCCGATGTGAAGCCTTCCCATTTCTGAGGAGAGGATGGGGGGATAGAGGGACTATTGGGGGAGTGGGAGAAGGGGAAAGAGGAGAACTGTAGTATGTAAAATAATAAAAAAAAATCCTTTTAAAAAAAAGCATTCAACTTCTTTTCTAGGTGAAAGTCCCAAAGTCTTCCACATTTTTCCAAAATACAGGAAAGTCAGTTATTCAGAATAACTTCCTGGTTTCCAGAACCAGCTTCTGTATTAATTACTTTTCTGTTTTTGTGGGTAAAACATCATGAACAAGGCAACTTATAGAAGACATCATCTATTTGAGTTCCTGATTCAAGTGAGGTAAGAGTTTGTGTTAGAAGCAAAGAGCTTCACAACAGGTAGCAGGGAGCAGGAAGGTGGTTAAAGGAAGAAGCTGGGGGCTCCAATCCTACCATGCAAACAGGAAGCAGAAAGAGCAGACAAGAATGGCTTTTGTCTTTGAAGTTCCAAAGACTGCCCCAGTGACTTGAGCCTTTTGAAAAGATCAAACCTAAAAAGTTCTAAACAGTGCCAGAAAATAAGAACTAATAATCAAGAGCTAATGGGAGACATTCTAACTTAAAGCACAGCAGATTTCCTGATATGTATCACTTTCTTAGGCATTCATAGATTTAAACTAGATACTTCAAATTTTTGTTTGTTCCCCTTCAGTTACTATTTTTGCCATGTTCTATTGCTCCTCAGTTGGATCCACAAATGGAAATTCCCTAACATATTAAATGTTATTATGGCACTCAAATCACTGACACTCCCTGCATCCCTTAGCAGTTTTAAAAGTATTTTTATTTGTTTAAAACAAACAAGCAACCCCTCAGCCCCAGCCCCATGTCTTCCATAGCTATTAAGAATCTCTTTCTTGGGGATTCTGCTCAAAGGAATTCAGAAAAGCCTTCTCAGCCCACTTATTGAAAAGGGTGCTCTGTGTCTGACTCCAGCATTTGAAGGTTTATATTCATTTCCAAAAATGAAATAAGACCAGTTTGAAGGGATAAACTTATATAGCATGAAGATAGGAGAAACCATTCTCTTCAGATACAGGCTTGTCTAAGAGATTGAAAGGCTAATGGCAGAGTGACAATACATGTAAAAGAAAGTATTCATTGTAATTTATTGTAATGTTCACAAAAGGCCAGAGTTTTTATAGTTTACTAAAATTTAAAATAATTATTTAAACCAGCTATACTTGTAATAATCCAAAAATTACCAACACATTTTTATAGATCTGAAGGGTTATTGTCCTAGTTTTCATTTGTGATATCAATACACATATGTAAGAATTGTACTTCATTCCTTTTCCTTAGCATTCCATCAGATGGAAATATTTTAGTGCCTCATTTTCTAAAGCTGGGGCAATTTTATTTATTTTATCTTTTTAGTGCTTGTTGTAGTATTCTCGATGGAAAAAAACTGTATTACAAGCAATATTTTAACATTAAAATAAAATCACTTTAAGCATTTCATAAATATCTAGACCAGAAATTTAAGTTGGACTTCTTTTTTAACTTACAAGTATATCCCTGAAAATTATCATTTGTACAAAAGCCTTTTAAAAAAAAGATATGTACCTGTAAAAGAGCCAGATTTTCCCAAGTTGCTGAATTGTAGCCTGCCATAATGGGTACAATGAACTACCACTGAGGAGAAGCCCCCTGGAGGGAGGTTTATTATCTAGCCAAATGATGAAAGTGCTTGTGACATTCTGATGCCAGTGGAAGATGCTGCCCACACAGAGTAGGAGTTTTGAAGTTTTACTATTTCAGTCCTCAAGTTTCCATGTGTCAGTTCTGAAAACAAAATGTAGAGGGGAGAAAAAGGCAGCTGTGCCAGAGTCTCCGGGAATAGCCTGAGCGAGTAGCAAATAAACAGGCAAACTGTTGGACATATTGATTCAGTTTGTAATTTTCCCACTGCTTGTTAAAAAACCAGAATGCACTTAGATCTTTCTTGTCTGCAGAGTATAATATGACATTGATCTTTTCATAAAAGACATATTTGTTAGGAGAGTATCTGTTCACTTGTGCTTTTACATGAGCGATTGCTTTCAAGTAAGAGGCTTAATAACGATATATGCTTAACTATATTAAATAGAACTGGGAGGAAAAGAGAAATGTGAAGAGCAATTTACTGTTAACAAATTTGAAAGATCATTTAATAAAAATGCAAACCTGACAGAGATCAATTGCTAGCTGTTCCTCATAAATCTAGCTGTGTTTGGTAAGGGCAACAGGTTCTTACTGCCTCACTGACTCTCTTTTTTCATGTCAGTAGAAAACTCACTTCAGAGTCTTCAATTCCTTTGCATTGTCTAAATATGGTAAAGCAAAAGGTGAATGAAAGACATGGTATAAAAGTAAAAAACAATCATACAGAAAATAAATAAACAATGTGTAAAATATAACCTTTTATTTCACAGAGGAAAACATTACATGCTTATTTTGGACATTGTATGTTTGGGATACAGTGAGTAAGGATGTTAAATTAGTAGGAGAATAAAGATACATGAAATATTTCCAGGCCTACAATAACGCAAGACATATGATTTTATCTCAGAAATATGAAGTAGAGCTTCAGATTGAAAAGATTGTTGACACAGGACCTGTGAGATAAGATTTCTACACATTATTGAAGTGGCCATTAGAATCTGCAAGTGTTGGGTGGTTCAGAGAGGCCAGAGAGGGATGAAGTTAAGCTGCTGAATGAGAAATTATAAGGATGGGAAGAAAGTAGGGGCTGCAGGAGTTGTAGAAGGAATATGGCTAAAACCAAAAACCAAAAACAACAAAAATAGCAAGGTAAAAACATCAGAGATGTTTGTAAGCATTTAACATACTTCGCAAGCTCACCAAACCAAAGAGATTCTTTATACTTATGTGGACTCTTTTGTTTTGCTTTATTTTCTTTTTGTATAGAAAAACTTTGAATGAGTCATCCTGATTTTGGCAGAAAACTCATTACACAGTTCGGAGAACTATAGTACTCTGGGTGGAATAAAACCTGTACTGCTATTTGTGGTTCTCCAGTTCTTCCCCAGAGAAACTTTCACTGGAAGCAGTAACACTTCTTCTTTTCTATTTTCCACATACTGTACAACATCTAATGCAAGTATCATCATTCTGAGACCCGAACAGAATGGATGATGTCACAATTCTTTGCTTTGCCAATAAAGTTTTCAATTTATTAACAGATCTAAAATGAGGTTGAATTCTGCATATTACACATTTTAAAAATAAATTATTGGCTATTCTTTTATACATTTATCTACAAAATGACATATGCATCAGTTAGTAGGTTTAGAAATCACATTAAAGATTAAGAATTTAGAGTATCAGGGGAAGTGTCTGAGATCTGATGTCTGTGTGGTTTCTAAAGTCACATAATTTGAGACAAACTGAGATGCAAGTTTAAAGTCTGTTAACTAAGATAGATATAGCTAAATGGTTCAGATATTTTAAGAAATATTTTTATGTGTTATATTTTATATTTTATGTTTGTTTATTTATATGCTATATATTATATGGCATAATAATGAGCTGCCATTTTTCATCATTGTGAGAAAATACCCGATATAAGCATATCCCTAAAAGAAATACCCCTAAAGAAGGGGAAGTTTATTTTAATTCATAGTTTTCAGAAGTCTCTGTCCATAGTTGTCTGGGTCTATTCTTTCGGCTAAAAGATGAGTAAGAACAACAGGGTGGCAGAAATATGTGACTGAGGAGTCTGTGCATTGAAGCTCATAGAAGTCAGAACGTGAAGATTCCCAGGTATAAAGATAGACGGAATATTGATGGTGCTGCCCCCATATGATCACTTCTTAAGGGTAGGTTCCACTTTGTTAGCTTCCATCATCATCCATTGTCCCATAAAATTAATATACTGATGGCATCAGAGTCAATATATTTCCCAAAGCTTCAACTATGAGTCCTGCTTCAATGGAAAGCAAAACATCAACACATGAGGCTTTGGAGATATTTCAGATTCAAACAATACTCCATGTGTTTTTAAATCTGTGTAAAAGAAATTGAGACTTTTTCAATCGAAAATTTGTCTTTTAAAAATATGAAATATATGAACCTTTGTGCATTTTAAATGAATTGATATCTTTTAAATTATTTTAAAATCTCTATTACATATGCACACACTTACATACAAATTTGTAACTTCTTGGATGGAAAGATGTTGGAGGAGGCCGCTTTTTGTTTCCCAGCTGCCCAGAAACTGAAATAACCATACAGATTGGCATATTAGCTCTAACTTTTTATTGACTAACTATTATATCTTAATTTAATCAATTTCTAGTAATCCGTGTATCGCCACATGGTTTCTCTCTGACTCTGCATTATATTCAGTTTTCCCTGCCTAGTTCTGTTCCCCTATAGCTCTGCTATAGGCCCAAAGCAGTTCCTTTATTAACCAATGATATTTACAGCATACAGAGGGGAATCCCACATCAGAAAGAAGAAAAGAAAACAAAATAAAGTTTCTACTATCCTGGTGGTAAAGTAAAAATTGACTATAAATTTAAAAGTCAAGTAGAACATTTTTATTTTTGCTTTATTTTCATGGTCAATTTAAATCCCCTAAAAAATAGAAGACATGTCCTATACATTCAATTTGTACATCCATGAATATAAAATTTGGTTAATCTATTTTATTATAACTAATATCAATGATTATTAGATATAAATGATATAGTCTATAAATAACCATTATGTAAATATGGATTTTGATGTAGAAATATTAAACTGGTGAGATTAAACATGGTGAGTGTATATCATTTTTTCTCTTAATTATGTATGTGTCTTTACCTATGTTAACGTTTATGAATTACCCATATGTTGTCTTGACCATCTTGCCAATTGTGTATACTTTTGAAAGTGAAAAAGATTCAGCATGATGGTGATTTATGGTTTATTTCTTCTTTATAAAATCATTGCTATTAATTGTTATTGATTTGGTATCACACACTAATGAACATAGGTTGACAAGATATTTTAATTTATCATATACATATGTAGTATGAAGCCACTTATTAGTTTGTCCCAGTTGCTCAGCCCTGAAATAATCACACAGAAACTGTATTATTTGCAATACTGTTTGGCCAATAGCTTAAGCATATTTCTAAATAACTCATATCTTAAATTAACCGATCTCATGTGTATCACCATGGAGCTGTGGTTTACTGGGTAAACAGTAGCCCTGTCTCTGGCAGGGCTACATGGCTTCTCTTGACTCCGCCTTCTTTCTCCCAGCATTCAGTTTAGTTTTCTTTACCTAGATAAATTTTTCCCTGTTATAGGCCAAATGAAGCTTCTTTATTAACCAACAGTATTCACAGCATACAGAGGGGAATCCTACATCATACCTATATCTTTATTTGGTGTGATTTGTCTCCCCTACTGTTTTTCCATTTATTCTAAACAGAATGTTTGTGCATTCACAAGCTATCTTTTTGAACCCCATCCTTAATGAAATGGAACATAAAAGGAAAGAATATGAATAAATGTTGAATTCTAAGAATAAGGGCACCATGAATGATATTAGTGTCTAATGAAGTCCTAATATAGTGGTTCTCTAGCTTCCTAATGCTACAACCCTTTAATACAGTTCCCCACTTAGTAAACCCCAAGCATACCATTATTTTCATTGTTACTTTATAACATAATTTAGCTACTGTTATGAATTTTAATGCAAATGATTTTGAAGGTAGGTGTTTGCCAGAGGTGTAGTGACCCACAAGTTGAGAAGTACTGTCCTAATGCCATCTACAAAGAAAAAACATAGTGAGAGGAAAACTGCTGATGAAGAAGCAAGTGTGGCCTTTCTGCACACAGATCTTTGGTTCTGTACTTCCCAGACCAAAAAAACAGCATTCAGAAATAAGTTATGCTTTTCAGTCTATGACACATGGTTTTAAAAGCCCAAGTAGACAAAGTATCTGGATTCATGTGCCATTTACCACCACCCCATATGACAGGAAATGAAGAAACAGGAAAATTACTAGAACCAAAATACAATAATCAAGAGGTCAACAGATCTGCTCAATGGCTTAATGAATGACAAAACACATGTAGTTTTGTTCAGTTCAATCTAATAAGGCATGATATCTTGCGGTTAGATGTGCACATCCCCTGGTAGCTGAACTGAGACTCATTTTGCTAAATTTTTATTTAGGCAATGTATCTTCCTTCTCTCACAGACAGCATTAAAATATTTTATAGAAAAGAAATGCAATTCATATGGGTATAATTATTTTGTTCCAGGAAATGAGAGTTCTCTTATCATGCTTTAGCTTTCAATAAACGTAAAAGGATTTAAGTTGTTTTTGTTCTCTTTCTTCCCTTTATGTGTGTAGATGGTATCACCACAGTTGTATGGGCTCAGAATATGATGTCATATTAATAAAATAAAATGATTATTGCTAATATTTTGTAACATGAGTGGGACCCATTATTCTGATCTATGATAGCCATGTGGCTCAGTACCTTTTTCAGTGGGG
>LOJH01030393.1:0-17121 GCA_001685095.1 Ellobius talpinus | reverse complement strand
AAAAGGGTACTCACAGATCACAGTGAGGAAACAGGAACGGAATCCAACATCCCTGTGTAGTGACCGGGGAGAGCGAGCAAGCGAGCAGGCAGCCTTGCAGGCTTTTTGATACCCAAAGCCTCACCCAACCTGGTCCAGCCTCTCTAAGTCCATTTGCTAAAGGAGGTTCCCCATCAGAGTCATGCTTCCTTTTCAGTCTGCTGGTTTTCTTAACAAGAAAAAAAAAAAGAGATGTCAAAGAAGTCACATTATTTTAAGACAATGATATATTCGAAGAAAATATTAGCATATATAAAATTAATTAGGCAAGCTTACTAAGACCTTAGGATACAAAGTCACTCCCCTTTCTCCATCACAAATGGGATTCTAGCTTCTGTTAAAATGAACAATTAATACCAAGTAAACATGTGCAGATTGAAAAAAATGATGAAATGGGTTCGGGAATCCAGGGAAGAATATAAGAGCAGAATAAATTTTAGTACAAATGTCTATAACTAATCTGGGTAAGATGGTTGCATACCTTTAATCCCAGCACTGTGAGGCAGAGGCAAGAGCATTTCTGAGTTTGAGCTGAATTTTTTTTTACATAGCAAGTCTCTGGCCATTCAGAGACACGTAGAGGGGCCCTGTCGCAAGACAAGCAAATAAACAAATATATGAAAGAAAGTCACTGAAAAAGATTATCCTGGGAAGTTACTGCTCTAAGTAGCAATGGAAAAGGACAGTTCTATACAAAAAGAAATGTAAGTCAACATCATTGTTTAGTTTGTAGGGTGATGTTAGTCAACAACTGTGGCACTTTCATTTATGCAAATTGGATTGAACAGTTAAGTCATTGGGTTGTTGGAATGAGGGTTTTCACTATTGCAGTAATAATTTATAAAGAAGAGGGAAAATGGTCTGAAAGAAACTGCAACCACTCATGTTTAATTAATACTAAATTAGATTATCACAGATAAAATTGTACTCATACATGCATACACATATGTCCTCTTAACAAACACCACACACACTCACCCATCGTAATGTTGCATACATATTCATTGTCTAGTCCTATCAGATGAGGGTCTAATGTAACTGGGACACAATAGCAGCAAACACTTGTGGAGCCTATATATTGTCTTGTTATGCATCTTATGCAGCTCCATTATCTAATGAAAACGAACCAAAATAAACAGAAGAAGGGGGAGTAAGGGGAAAAGAAAAGAAAAAAGCAAAGAATTGAGGCTTATTGGAGGAAAGGATGATTTGGTGAGGAGCAGGGGAAACACAGATAAAACTGGTCATTTACAACTGTGACAAAGTAACTCGCTCAGACAACAACCTACTCGGACCCTGAGAGGAATTTAGTAGAGGGACAAAGAGGCCAACTACACAGGCTGACACCAGTCAAGGCTGTGACAAACAGAGCTCCCCAACAAGCAACAGTAATGTCACAATGTGATTTGCTTCCAGAGAGCACAGGATGGAAGTGAGTGGGTCTTGGTAATGATGACAACAGTCAGCACTGACAAATGACCTTGATGGCACTAAATTTGACTGCCAGTGTGAGGAAAACAGCCATTTACCCCTGAGGCCTTCACGGAAAACACATCACCATATCTAACAATACTTTAACAAATCAGTGAATTCCAAAAGAAGACCGTCTTACAAAGTTCTTCATGCTCCTCAAAATTGATAGACTAATACAAAATATGGAAAAGAAAATTTGAGATCTCCCTTAACCAAGAGAAATTGAAAGAGACTCTCAAGACATCTTATTGTAATATCTTACAGGGGTCTGGATAAGAGATTACAATGAGTAAAAACTAATGAATCACAAAAAGCAAAATTTTCTCAAAACAATGCAGCAATGCTTATCTATCTGCCCTGAAAGTGTATTTACTCATGCAGGTAATTAGTACTAGGGGATGAGGGCAGATAAACATGGACTCCCAAAACACCCTCTTCTCTAATTTCTTTCTTTACTCTCTTTTTTCTTTCACTTCCTCTCTCTCTGATCTTTCCTCTCTCACTTGTTCACTCTCTTCTTCCCTCTGTTTCAGTCCTTTCTCCCTCTTTTTTCTCTCCCTCACTTTCCCTCCCCATCCTCCTCTATTCCTTTCTCTTTGAATCAGGTACTTAGGATGTAGCCAGAGATCTGCCACATCTAACCTCTTCCCAATCACATTACTTTAGAAGAATCAACATATAAGAAGAATCTCAAATGTTTTTTTGAGAAAAAGATCTACAGTATAATTTCTAAAACTTCACCAAGAATTCAAACAAAATGAGAAATGGAAACATGTCTTGAAAGAGAATTCTACCTCATTCATGTTATAAAAAGCTAACACTGCAACCACAGTAAGATAACACTGTCTTTACATTTAAGGACAAAACTTGACTAGTCCCTCATTCAGCAAGGAGGGCTGTAGAGAAATAATGATCATCACCTGTTACTGATGGGGCAACAAATTAAAAATCACTGGCAGCACTTATGTTAAAATTATAAAAACTTTGAGATACTGTCAGGAATCTGGCATCCAGGAATTTATTCTAAAGATAAATCTGTATAAGATTTCTGTGTTAATTCAATCTACTGCAGTATTGATAATAATAAGGGTAAGGGTAAACATGCAGGTGGGTAACCAGCTCATTTATTTGTGCTTACTGCTCTAGCATAAGGACCTGATTTTGATGATCAGCACTCACATACAAAAGCCAGACATGGTAATGCATTTTTTTGAGGGGTGGTTTGTTTGTTTGCTTTTTTGTTTGTTTTTTTTTTAATACAATGCTAGAGAGGAAGAAACAGACTACCAGACTACAGGTCTGGCCTACTTGGCAAGCTCCAAGCCAGTGACAGATCCTGTCTCAAAATCAAACAAACAAACAAAAAACAAAACAAAAGCACCCACATGATTTCTGAAGAAACACATGCAAGGTTGACCTATGACCTCAAGACACATATACCCATATACCAATACATAACCATACTCATGTGCATTTAGACATTTAATATTTAATCCCTACACAGATGCATGTATATGAACGTGTATATATGCACACACAGACATACATACAAACACACCCTGCAACTTTTTACAGTTTGAGTGGTTTTTGTTTTAATAGAATACTGATTAAGTACATTTGGTGTTTTTTTATCATGAGATATTAAACTGATGCACACAACAATACTAAGATCCCAAATGTAGTGAGAAAAACAGCTAAAAATCTCCCACTGAATTTTGGTAAACAACCCTTCTCCAAGGGCCTCTGCTGCAATTCCTACCTCATGACTCCTTCCCTGACTTCCCCATGGATGTGGTTATGTTAGTGAAGTAAACCCTGCCCTCTTCCTCAAGTTTCCTTTGACCATGGTGTTTATTATCAGCAACAGAAAAGCAGATGAATAAATGATTACCCATTGAAAGTGATATTAAATTCAAATATAAGATGACATCAATGAAATATTTTTCCCCATGACTATTCACAGCTCTGGCAATTCTAACAACTTGGGGTCTCTAGTGCATTTCAGGTTTCACTTTGATAGCCTCTCACAGTAGCCTCTCTAAGCCTCCACACTGGGACTCCCATGCAACACACCTGGAAGCAGCTGCATTCCTTAAGCGCAGAGAAAGCCTCTTCTCCTCCTTCCTTTACCTCCCTCAATGAGCCACATGGCAGGAGATGCCAAGTTCTACTACTTGTCAGAGCTGGAAACTGACTCCTCCCTGACTTACACTGGCATTGGCTTCCTACTGTTGATGATTTCCTTCGCTGTTTGGTTTTCCTTCATTCCTTTTTACAAGTCGAAAGCTTAGCTGGTTGGAGTCTTGTCCTGAGATCACCACTCCCTTTGTTCTGCCTAGGTTTCTCCTCAAATCTTATTTCCTTGTGCACAGGATTTGGAGCCAACATTACATCTCCTGATGTTCCTTTTCTCCTCAGGTTGTGTATTTTGCGTTTCTCCTTGCCCCTCTTGTTCCCTATCACTGTAAATCCACATAACAATGATCACTGATTATCACATGACACAATCAATACTAGGGTTTCTTGAAATCTCCTCTGTCAACAACATTGTTCCTAATTTCTCCAATTTATTATCCAGCACAATTTTAGCACAAGGACAAAGAGCAGTCACAGTCTTTGTCAAAAGAACAGTCTCTAGGCCATTTTTTTTAAATCTTCTCCTTTGTCAGCTCTTGAGATTGCTTTGTATAGCCCAGAACTACTGTTTTCCATGATCCTGCTGGGATGGCTCATTAAGATCCACTTAAAGCATTGAACTGATTTTCTAGTCCAAACTTTGCAAATTCTCTAGTTCTCTAAATAACAGAATGGGCAGGCCTACAGAGTCATACCCTACTATCTGACACCAATCCCTGACTTAGTTTCTGTTCTATTGCTGTGAAGATACATCATGACCAAGGCAACTCTTTAAAAGAAAGAATTTAACTGGGGGCTCACTTACAGTTTATAGAGTTAGTCTATGAGCATCATCTCAGGAAGAAGACAGGCACATAGGGCTGCAGCAGTAGCGAAGAGCTTTACATGCTGATCTGCAAGTAATAGGAAGAGAGAGACTGACTGTTGTGGACTTCTGGAAACTCAAAGCCAATCCTTGGTGAAACACCTTCTCCTACAAGAGCACCCCCCCGCTATGAAAGCAACATCTACTATTTCTTCCCAACCATTGCCATTAACTGAAGACAAAGCATTCAAACATATAAGCCTACTGGGGGAGTGTAATTCTTATGATGTAACAAGTACAACTTTTAAGACTAAAAATGATAGGAAATATTGCAATTATATTAATTTATGAATATTCTTCTAAACACCCATAATGTTTTACTCTCATGCAACATATGTTGTATGTTATACTGTTTCATTGAGAGCCCGATGATTATTAAGATCTTATGGAAAATTAACAAAGACTGGCTTTTTTCTTAGGTATTTGACATTTGATATATAACTTAATATTTACATGAACTGTAAATTATCAATTTTCTTTAGATATAGATGTCTCTTAATTTTTAAGTATTATTAAAATATTAAGGGAAATGCTTCTAGAATGTATGTATTTCTTTTGAAATATATACCAGTACCTCTGTTTTGAAAGTGAGTTTTTAAAATGTGGATTCTGAATTCTACATCTTGAAGTTTATAAGCTACTCTCTCTGTATGAGAGTCAAAGATTTTCTTTTTATTTTATTTATTGCCTAGTTTATCATATAAAAAGGGATATAAATTTAATTTGCCTTTCTCTCTCACCCTCTTGTAAGCGCATCACAAGCTTAATGAACTCATTCATTCATCATGTCTGCAAACACAGTATCATGTGTACAAAAGTCTATTAAGTTCAGCTGCCACTTTAAAATGTAGACTTGCCTGTTAGGTCTATATTGCATCATACTCTTTGGCCATTGCAGACTGACTTCAGGAATAGACTCCCTAGACTAATTGTTGTACGGAAGGGAAGTATTTCAGGAGTACTCACAGTTTAATCTCTCTTCTTTGAAATGGATGATGACTTCATAAAATGCAGACCAGTGCATGGAGTTTTGTTCTCAGATTTCCTTAGATGTTGTACTAGGAAAGAACACAAGTCTTTTCTTTAAGGGTACGAATCAGAGCCCATCCTGTCAATAACTTTAAACCTCCTTGTTGCCAGTCCATTTTATGTATCTTTTTGGTTTGTTCTTTCTCACTGAAGAAAGAGTGAAAACAGTGAGGAGTAGCCTTAAGTAAGTTACTGATAAAGGTTGTCATAGTTAGGTTTTCTGCTGATGAGATGAAGCATCATGACCAAAGCAACTTGGGAGGCAAGGGTTTGTTTGACTTACACTTAAACATCATAGTCCATCAAAAGAAATCAAGTCAGGAACTCAAATACAGAAGAAAACCTGGAAACCTGAACTGATACAGAGGTCCTGGAAGAGTTCTGCTTACTACTGTTCTCTATGCAGCTTGCTCAGCTTTCTTTCTTATAGAACCCAGGTCTACAAGCCCAGGGATGGCCCCACCTTCAATGGACTGAGCCCTCCGACATCAAGTACTAATTAGAAAACACCCTTCATGTTTGTTCAGAATTCAATCTTGTAGAGCATGTTCTCCATTAAGGCTCCTTCACCTCCAATGACTACAGCTTGTGTCAGGTCAACATAACACTACATAGCCCAAAGGTAGTACTTAGAAGAGGCTTCACAAAATGTCATCATGGGTTGTATCAAAGGACAAAGCAGCAGTAAGGCAAAAGAACTTCTCTATGCTCAGCACACAATTGATATGTTGCTACTTCAGTAAATTATATGAGAGGAATGCTCAAGACTGTGCCATATGGTTCTTTTGGTAATATTAAGGTTTCTTATTAAAACCAAAACAATATTGTAGTAGACATGGACATTTATTAAATCAGCACAATAGATCTTTTGCCAGATAAAATTTTTCTTTAAAAAGAAGACTTTCCATACATATATATATATATATACATATATATATAGGGAATGGAAGAGCTACCTGTCAAATGTCCATGTTATAGACATTATTTTTCTTTTTTAAATTGGGAAACAGATTGAGGAGTCATAAAGGATTGAAACCAGTCTGGTAAGATTAAAAAAAGGAAATTAAAGAGCTCTTATTCACTATAAATATATATAAATCTAGCTAGCCAAAAATTATACCATATCAATTACATAAAATACAATCCCCAGGAAACAGTGGTCTCTATTCACCCACTCTGCTTCATCTGCCTTTTAGTGAAATCAGTCTTAAAATAAGTCATAGCCAACAAACCACTGAGTAATTAAGAAGAAAACTGTAAAATTCAATTGTATCTGAATTTTAAGACTTGTTTGTTACTTGTCAGATTGGAGCCTCAATTACCTCTAATTATTATTGAGTGATTCTTAGACTTCATCACAATTGTCCCATTAGGTCTTTAATCAGTGATCAAAACAAGAGCTTAGGGGATCAGCAAACATAACCTACTTGCCACTGTGTTTTGTCTTCAGAATTGACTTACATTTCAGAAGGCAATATATATCATTTACAACACACACACACACACACACACAGAGGCAGAGACAGAGACAGGGAGACTCACAGAAAAACAGAGATTTTATAATATGTTTTTAAAATTATGTTCAGGTTCATTAATATCTAATCCCCTTCTCTTGTCAAAAAAAATTAAACTGTGCAAGAAACATGAAAATGTGGAGAACAATCACTTATATAGAGCATTGGAAAATTCGACTGTGAAAGTTTAAGACTTGGGATATTTTTAATTCCTCCTTCAAAGGAGCTGTCATAAGGTGAGGTGAAGGGGTGATGATGATGGCGCTCATTATGACTGGTGCGATGAAATCAGCAATCCAGCAGAAACAAAACAATATAAAATCTTGGCAACCAAACTATGACTGAAGACAATTTAAATCTTTATACAGCTTCTCCGGAGAGTTCTAAAATTCATAAAATTCCTGTTTATTTTATCACCTTCAACTCCTCTTGTAAACAAGAGCCTCATCAAAGTTTTCTTTTCCTCTCAAAATAACCCTCCAAATAACATTCCCCTGTTTACCTAGAACAGATTCTTGTTTTTCTACATCCTTGGCCCCTTTTCAATTACCCATTTAGGCTGTCTTATTTCTCTCTTCTCCTATGAGTTCCACAGAACTTTCAGAGAGTGTGGAAATTTTTGCCTGCCTTTCTTTAGTTGGGTGTGTCTTTCAGAAACTCCTCCAGCTAATGCAGACCTTTTCCAAGAATGATAATAGCAAAGTTAAGATTCAAGAACTATCAGCCACTGAATCCATGCTCCTAGACTGAGAGGATTCTGGAATAGTCAATTGATCTGTTTTTTTATAAGTGATTTCAGGAACACCTCCCTCATTTCCTCTACTGACTTCACCTTGCAAATGACCATTATGACAGAAGATAATTTCCCCTATACATTCTGATTTTTCAAAACACCAAAGAACACTCTGTCTTTCTGTGACCAACTGTACCACACTGTGACGTGAGCAAAACTGCTTCCCAGAGGAGGTTATAAATTTCAGTCATAAAGATAAATTAATTGAATTGTTTTTCTTTTATCTTTAAATAATTTAAAATAAGAACAGAGTGCATGTATAAAGAGGACAGTTTCATAGTTAGTTTTCTTTGAGTTGCATATGAGGGATAAGGATCTGTGAGCAAACACAGTATATCCTCATGCCAAAATGTGAGTTTTCCTGTGAGTTATAATCTCAAAAGCTTGAAAGGGCTTGCAGGGTCTCATGACTGAGCTTGAATAATTCATACTTTCTCCTCTCAGTGGTAACAGAATTTACTAAGCTGTAGCAAAATTTTATCATGTCTAGCTCCCTGGGTCTCTCCTGGGTTAATAATTTCTCTAGGCTTCATTGGATTTGTCCTTGCTGTTCAATTCTCCTTCCCTCGCCTCTCTGACTTTGTTCATATACTTTTAGAGAAGTTTTAAGTTTACAGCAGTTTTGAGAAGTTCTTATATTATCCCTATCCTCACCACCATGGATATCACTATCAATATCCCACCAGGTGGCACATAGTTCATCAACAATTCCACACTGCTATATCATCAACAAAAAAAAGCTAACATAAAATTGTGTTATTGGATATTTTTATGCTTTGACTTGTGTATAGTGATACACATACACTGTTATGACACACAGTAGTTTCACTGTATTACAAATACTCAGTGCTCTGCCATTTGGTCTTTCCCAGCCAGCAACCCCTGGAAACCACTCCTAGATTTTGTCTTATCAATAGTCATAAAGATCTGAACAAAACAGGATCTTGTGCTTGTCAAATTTAGTTGGCTTCATTCATTTAATAAAGTGTATTTAAGTTTTCTGTTTCGTCATAGCTTGGCATTTCTTTTTCTTAATCTTCCTTTTAAAAAAAGGAAAATAGTTTCTTTTCTCATACACCCCAGCCACAGTTTCCCTTCCCTCCATTCCTCCAGTTTCCCCCACTTTTCCTCTCCCTCACCTCGACTCTCTCTCTATTCCCTCTTCATAACAAAATCAGGTATCCAAAAGACAACAGCCAAAATTAATCTTGATTTGATTTGCAATAAGACAAAGCAAAACTGGCATACTGAGACTGGACAAGGCAAACCAATAAGAGGAAAAGAGTCTCAAGACCAAACACAAGTCTCAGAGATGCACTTGCTCCCCATGTTAGATCCCACAAAATCACTAAGCTAAAAGTTATTAACAGATATGCAGAGGACCTGGTGCAGACCTCTGCAGGCCCCGTGTTTGCCACATCACTCTCTGTGAGCCCGAATGCACAGTGGGGAATTTTCTCCTGATGTCCTCTATCCTTCTGATTTCTACAATCTTTTCTCCCCCTTTTCTGTGGTGGTCCTTTATCTTCAAAGGGAGGGACCGAAGGAGACCTCCAATTTAGTCTCTTTTAATAATGCCTTCCTGTGGGTCTCCACTCCTGTGAGGACTCCGAGTAATGGACGATGCAGAGTCTAAAATGGCCATCTTTTGTGGCTATGCAAGACTTCCAGTGGTGGGACTGGGTAGCATTTGGTAGAGTTGTTGGTTGGGCAGGTCCTTGGAGATCCTGAAACAACTTAGACGAATGCTAGGACAGAATATCCCTTTCTGAGAACTGACAGCAGAGCCCCATTGGAGATCAACATATTCACATGCTCATTAGATGCAGAGAGGAGGAGCTGGTGCAGGACTGCCGCTTTCACTGCTATGACATGAAAAGGCACTCTGCAGACTTTGGAAAGAGAAATGTGTACACCAACCCAGACACAAAATCCTCCACCTACAGTCTGTGCTGCCTTCGAGAAGTGATGGGGCAATGGAGACACAGCATTTGTGTGAGTGAAAAACCAATGTTTGGTTTAACGTGAGGCCCATTCCATGACAGGGAGTCTACGCCCTACACTGCCTGGAGGGTCAGAAGCAGGAAACTGAAAAGACAGACATCTAAGATAGAACCAAACATGACTGGCAAAAAAGAAATAAGTAAAATTATTTGTAATGATATTCTGTTATACTCATGTATTGTGCTTTATCCAGTCATCAACAGCTTTATATTCTGATTAAAATTTGTTTATATATTTTATTTATTCTCAAGTGTCTGAGAATGTACTCCTGCAAGACCAAAGGACCTGAAGTCTGAGGAAACTTGTGCTAGTTGGTTCTTTTTGTCCATCAGATTATTTTTTATTACCTTATAAACAATACCAATCAAAATTTCTACTTCCTCCCCTCCTTCCACTTCCTTCCGGCTCCCCCCTCCACCTCCAGTCTAAGTCCAAGGCCCTCCCCCCTCTATTCAGGCTTAGGAAGGTATGCATTCAAATAGCTAGGATCCCAAAAAGCCAGTAAATGCAGCAGAGCCACATCCCAGTGCTATTATCATTGGCTTCTCAGTCTGCCACAATTGTCAGCCACATTCCAAGGGTCCAGTTTGATCCCATGCTCATTCAGTCCCAGTTCACCTGGCCTTGGTGAGCTCCCATTAGCTCAGGCACACTGTCTCAGTGGGTGGACCAACCCCTCATGGTCCTGACTTCCTTGTTCATATTCTCCCTCCTTCTGTTCTTCAACTGGACTTTGGGAGCTCAGTCCAGTGCTCCATTGTATCCATAAGGTGTTCTCTGGAGATGGAACACAGTGGCATGCAGCAACTGTCTTGATTGGTCTAGCCATCTTGAGGGGGCATCTCCTTTTTTTCTCCATGCCTCTATGCTCATTCACATATAAGTGTGCACATGTATGTTTGAGTGCACATGCTCATAAGTACATGCATTTAGAGGCCTGAAATTTATAACCAGAAAGCTTCCTAAATAGCACTTTTATTTATTTTATTCACTTAGCTCTTTTATTCAATTAGATAGAGTTGTTCAACTAAACCCATTATTCACAGATGTGGACTGGTATAGTTAGCCAGCTTGCCATGAGTATCCCTGTCTTCAATATCCACCATAAATTGGTACTGGAGCTAGGGATCTGAACTCATCATGGTCCTTATGATTAATCAGCAAGTACTTTATCATTTTATTCAAAAAGTCATCTACCCCACTGAAATTTTATTTCTTATCACTGAAAAATCCATTTTGCATGAGTGATCTATCTTTACCCATTGGTACACTAAAGATTATATGCACTTTTTCAAAATTCTGGTGGTCATGAGAATAGTTTCTAAAAACATCATTGAAGATTTTCATATGAATGTAACCTATCAACTGTTTCTTTAATTTCTCTGAGAGGTGATGCTGGATCCCGTGACATGAGCAGATGAGTTTCAGATGATACTGTCAAGTTGTCCTTCCCATGGAATGGAGCATTGTGTGCCACCACCAAAATCAAGAGTAAATGAGAATTCCTGCTCCTCCCTCTCCTCAGCATGTCTGTCACTTGCAGTTCAGAATTTGGCATTTGAATACATATATGGTGGATTCTTGTCTATTGCTTACATCACTAAGAACTTGGAAAGTTGTCAGTCTTGTCATGGACTATTTGTGCTCCAGACACACCAAAATTAGTCTACCTCTGCCTCTTGAGTGCTGGGATTAAAGGCATGAGCCCCCACACTTGGTGATTTTGCCTCAATTTCTAATTAGGGTATTCCCAACTGTTGGATTTAAAGATTTCTTTATGACAGTATTTGCTGCCTCTCTCCTTTGAAAATTAGTTACGCCTGTCTGTAACTTCTATCCTCACTGTCTTCATAAATAACTTTTGTTTCTGGTCATACCATCTTCTGCAAAATAAAGGATTCAGATTATCTTTGAATTGCTAAAAGAGCTTAGCAGAATTTTTCTTTTTATTTTGTATTAGTTCTTTTGATTTGTAACATTTTAATTATGTGATTTTGGGGCACTTTCTACATATCTATGACTCCTCTACATATCTGGTTTCTTTTTAGGTTTCTCATGGAGATCCTTCATGCAGAGCATACAGACAGATTTTCTGGTTACTGTTCTGTTGATGTGAAGAAATAACATGAAGAAGTTGACTTTTGTAAAAGAAAGCATTTAAGTGGAGCCTGCTAAGTTCCAGAGAGTTAGTTCATTATCGTTACTGTGGATAGAGTGGCAGTTGGCACACAGACATGGTGCTAGGGAATGATTTCATCTGATCTGTAAGCTACAAGCAAAGAGAAAGAAGGCAGAGTTGGGCCTACTGTGGCCTTCTTTTGGAGTTGAGGAAGTTGAGCCAGGGTTTCTCTGTAGCTTTGGAGCCTGTCCTGGAATTAGCTCTTGTAGACCAAGCTGGCCTCAAACTCACAGAGATCTGCCTGCCTCTTCTTCCTGAGTGCTGGGATTAAAGGCATGTGCCACCACCACCCAGCGTACTGTGGGCTTCTTAAACCTCAAAGCCTATGCTCAATTACTTGCCTTATACAAGGCCATACCTACTAATTATTTGGAAACAGTTCCAATAATGGGGCCAAGAACTCAAATGTATGAGCATATGGGGTATCAATCTCACTTAAACCATTTGGTTTTGAATAAATAATTGGAGAACTCTTCCTTAGACTATTTTCTTAACATTCTTAGCATTTTTCTTTAGCATTCTTCAGATGACTGTATTTTTTGCTACAGATGATAACCACTGAACTTCCCCCTTTCCGTGTTGAGACGCAATCTCATAGCAAACATCTGTTACAATGGCTCTTGCGATCATTGTTGCCTATCTTCCTTGATACTCCATGAGCCTTCCGTACATAGGTTGACTTGTAGATGAGTCATCCTTTTAGGTATAGAGTGTGACACCCCAGTTAGTTGCCTTCTTCTGATAACTATTGAATCAATATACTCATTGACAAGGAAAAATATGACATACTGATGTGGATTTTATACCAGAGAGGTATATTTCTTACAAAAAGAGGTTTGGAAAGTTTTGTGCATCCATGTACAAATATTCATTATTTCATAAACGTGCTAAGAGATATTTGAAATATTATCGCTTTTCACCCCTCAGATTACTTCTGTTATATTAAGGATTTAATCATTGAATCCAATCATATTTTATTTCTATTCCTCTAAAAGATTGACTCCTGAGACGGTTAGATGCCTCAATGAATAAACATGCTTGACATCAAAGTCTGCAGATTTGAGTTCCATCCCCAGACCCGTGAAGACAGAAAAATTACTATATAGCCTTATTCTCTGGATTTCAAACATATACCATGAGACACATACACAAATAATAAATAAGTAAAAATTATCTTTAAATATTGAATCTTAAAATTGCCTTGTGCATTGTATCCTTCCAATAAATTTACATAAGACTTTTAAAATGAAACACATAATCACAAATATAAAATTTGTTATAACTAAAAAATTTGTTGTTATTTGATGCTTTATTTATATTCTTCAGCTAATATGGGTAATGGCTTTTGGGGGCTTGAATGAAATATTTATCATCATAAGGAATTTGAAAATTCAAGTAGTATCACTGTCCCCAAGTAGACACAATCCCTGAGATTCCTCCCTAGCACAGAATACCAGCTAAACCTCTCTTTCTCCCTCTGTCCACACCCTGTGGACCCCCACAGATGATGCCCTCTGAGTCTCCCTCCCAGAACTGTCTCTGGGTCCCTGTTCCACCTTCTAACTTGGGTGGTCACCTTGGCTCAGCCACAGGCCATGTCTGCCAGAAGACCAGGTAGGCTGACTGCAGACCTTCTCTGTTCTCTCTGTTTCCTCAGCAGACCCAATCTTTCAGGCTTGTCCCAGGCTTGCTTCCCTCCATCTATGCCTCTTGTGGATCACAGACCATCCCATCATAACCTCCCAGAAATCAGCACCTAGACCTCTAATCACCTCAAACCTAGATTCCTAGACACCAGCATAATACACAAAATCAATAAAAGCCAGGACAACTTGTGTCCATTTGTGTTCAGTCATCCTACCACAACAGGCCCTGAATACTAAAACATAGCTGAGGCTTAATAATAAAGACCTTAAAACCACATATATGAAGATGATAAATTCTTTCTATATTAGCTCGAATTTTCTATCTTCCCCCTGCTAACTTAGCTCTCCGTATTGACTATGAAAATCAAATTCTGGGTCAGGAAAAAACATCTGAAAGATGTTTTTATTAATCTTGAGACAATTGTAGATGGAAAAACAAGAGTGTGTCTCTTGACCAATGCATAAAGTCAGCCAAAGGTACTGGTTAAACAGGCAAAAAAAAAGGTATGTTTCTACCAAACATAGCAGACCTTCATGAAAATGAAAGACTGTGTTTGTACCAATAATAGAAATGTCATTTAAGCCAGAAACTGAGTTTGTATCAACCATAGCAGTGCCTATAAATACGATTAACTGTGTTTGCAGCACTTACAAGCTTTCTGCTGGAAGATGTTCCTCTGCTGAACTTACTGCTTTCCAAGGATTGTGAGATTAAAAAGAAAATCTGTCAAAAGATGACTGAAACAATTAAAACAGAATCAATGCCCCGAGAAGGCATAAGTGTGCCTTAGTAGCAAACAGCTGTGATTGTCACGGATCTTCCTCAAGGCATTCTTCGAGTGATCAAAAAAACAGGTTTTGTCCTCAGCTTGGTCTAGAAGGTTGCTTGACTTTACTCAAAGCATCCAGGGCTTCAGGACGAGGTTTGATAGCTGTCACCCAAGTACTCAAAAACTTTTGCCCAACACCTTAGCTTCATTAGAATAAAACAGAGAGAGAATGATTACTCACATAAAATACTTCTAATTAGCATTAGTGATTTTGCCAGTGTTTAACAATTGTTAAACAATGATGAAATCCTTTTTAGTGTCTTAGAGAGAGGTGAGTCTCAACCTGTCTGACAATCTGAATCAGTAATATTTTAATGTATTAGCAATAAAATTGCTTATTAAATGCAAGTTAGTAATGCCATTGTATTCAAAATAGAATACTAAGTTTGATTAATGGAATTTAAAATATTGTAATGGTTGTTAAAATGAAATTAATCACAAATATATATTTAACATTTGGTAGTTATTTTTATAAAAATATAATGAAATTCAATGCATTAAACAAGATTAGAGCCTTGGAATGTTATGTGCTATAACTTATTATGCAGATCATCAGTAATCAAGAGGTAATAATAAATTTAGAAGATATTTCACTGCAGAAAGGTGTTTTCTTCCACAGTCATTTAAAACAATAATGACGAAGAAATAATTGTATACTAAAATTGCTTTAATTGGCCATAAAATTGTTGTTGTTAGCTGCGACCAGTGAAAGTCAACCCCAGAGTTGAAATATGCTATCTTGATTAAAACCCTTCCACATTTTAGTTTGACTCAGGTTAACTCCTTAGTTTTTGAAAAATAGAAGTTACAATTCATTACATACATCTTTAAGAAGTAAAGTTTACTCCTTGATTTACAAAGATTGTGGGGAGGATATTATTCTTCAATCCTTAAGGGTAAAGACAAGAAGTTCCATGTAGAGGGTAACTTCAAATGCACTAAGCATGAATCACACATTAAAATGATATTTTAGAAGACCAAGTCCTGAACTGAGAATGTGAAATCTTTTCAAGAGTTCTCTGTAGCTTATATCCTAGGTATCAAGTAGTTTATTTCCTGGGTATTAAGTATAAGTCTAACTGTAAAATTTTCAGTGTACCAGTTAGGCAGAGATAAAAATACAGTTTAAATTCTTATAGTTCTTTTTGAATTAAAAATAATCACTGTAAATATTACCAGAGAGATATTTGAAGTTTTTAAAATCTTAACTGATACTGACCTGAGGATGTGAATTATATGAGGTTTGATTGCCTGTTTTTCATAGATTAGCACCTGAGTTCTCTAAAGTTTTGCTACCTTCCAGATTGTTCAGTTTGCAGTAGAGAGTTTGTGGTTTTGCAAAAGTAAACATTTAAGGTCTGACTGATTGAGGGGAAAACTCTCTATTAGAATCAGATTTGGGATAAGGAGGCTCATTTTCCATTACTGATAAAACTGACATAGAAATTATAATGATCAATAACAGAAAATCTACTTAAAATGGTAATTGGATTTTATGTTGTCTATTGCCATGATGAAGAAAGTTATCAAAAAACAAAACAGAAAAATCTTAAAATATATAATTAGACATAATAAAGAGAACAGAGCTGTAAAACAATTAACAGTAGCTGCGTATTTATCAGGAAAGTAGAAGGGCTTCAGAGATGGCTTAGTGATTAAAAATCCTTACTGTTTTTTAAGAGAAATTGAGTTTGGTTCCCAGTAAACATATCCAGTGGCTTACAACTGACTGTAGCTCAGTTTCACAGACCTGACACTCTCTTCTGGATTGTGCTGGAACTTGAACTCAGGTGTGCACAAACAAATAAACACACAGAGAGAGACATAAACACACACACTTGAAAATAATGAAATAAGCAGTTTTTGAGGTAATGAATATTAGATAAGTTGATTAGATTGGAGTTCCATAAATACAAGAAGTGTTAGTCTAGACCCAGAAGCAAAATCCTTACCAGATGAGAATATGCAGAAAATACACTCTTGCACTTTTCAGCTTTCAACACCATAAGCTAACTACACATAGTGCTAATTTTTATAAATTGCCCAGTCTGGCATTCAGTTACTGCAACACACAACAAACTAATGCAATATTTGTAAAGCAATTTCTCAATTCTTTAAATTTTCACAGAAGAAAAACACAGCATATTATAAATTGTTTGTGATAAAGGAGTTCTTACCATAGTCCTGGTTAATCTCTAACTTGTGGCTCAATCATCATCTTGTCTCTCAGCATCCTCAGGGACCACAGGGATCACCAATGTTTTGAATGTAAACGTTTAAGTGACATACTGTGGAATAACAGGGAAGAAAAAGTTCCAAGTAAATGTGTCTCCTTAAAATGTTTACTTTAATATAAATGTTTTAAAATTGTAAAGTCATTTTGAGGAATGGTGTAAGGTCAATACCGTACTCTCATTTTTAAAGATAAAGAAAGCATAAGCACGAAACCTGCTTGTTTTAGGAACAGTGAGACATTGTGATGAAGCATGTGCAATGCTTAATACAAATGTCATATCCTCAGTTTGTGAGCAGGGAAACGTTCTGCATTGGGAATTTAAAAACGTGGCTGACAAGGAGAGCTGACTGAGAAGCCAAGGACAATAGCACTGGGTT
>LOJH01030392.1:0-11378 GCA_001685095.1 Ellobius talpinus | reverse complement strand
GTGTGTGTGTGTGTGTGTGTGTGTGTGTGTGTGTGTGTGTGTGTGTGCTTAAAAGCTAATCCTGAGAAAGGTTCGGGGCTACACTGGATCGTGAGCCGAGCACCCAGTCTAGTCACCAGGCAGCTAATAAAGACTTTCTATTGGCTTAAACCCGTGCCCAAGCAGCCTTCTTTGATGAATATCCCACAACATTGTATCCGATACAGGCAACATCGCATGATTCTCCGGTCTATTTGCAAAATCTAATTAAAGAATCCTTGCTCAAAAAGTAAGTGAACATATCGTTGGAGATTATTTTGAACAAGGCTCTAGGTCTTACAGGACAAAGGTCTTATACATAAATTAAAACACTAAATACATAAGAACGTAAATATAAATACTAAGAATGTACCTAAATAATTTTTTGAGATTTATTTATTATGTATACAGTGTTCTGTTGGCATGTATGCCTGTCCGCTAGAAGAGGGTAATAGATCTTATTCTAGATGGTTGGGAGCCACCATGTGGTTGCCAGGAACTGAACTCAGGATCTCGGAAAAAGCAGCTATAGTCTCTTAAGCTCTGAGCCAGCTCTCTGGCCTCTTGTACCTAAATCATTTTATTCGTTGCTGTGACAAGATACCTGAGGAAGCAAGTTAAAGAAAGAATGGCTGTTTTCGGCTTCACAGTTCCATCATGGTGGGGAGGTCACGGGGGAGGAGCATGGGGCAGTGGATCACGTTTCACGGAGTCTGAAGTTGAGAAAAGGAATGCTAGTCAGCCATCATCCTCTTTTTCATTCAGCCCTGACCCCTAGGTGATTGAATGGTGCTACCTACATTTGAGGGGCTCTTTGGTCTTCAGTTAACCTAGTCTAAATTGTTTCTCACAGGCATGCTTAGAGCTTTAGTTCCATGGTAATGCTAAATCCTGTCACGTGCACAATATTAACCACTGCGACAAAATCCACAAAGTGGTAACAGCTTTAAAAATTTTTACAAAAATGATGCCTTGTTAGGGTAACCAGGTGCCTCCTTCTGATCAAGCATTCAGCCTGTTAGGCCAGTGGTTCTTGGGCAACCACCTAGCCTCGATGTCATTCTGAGCTCATTTGTTTAATTTCTAGGAACATGGATTCTAACCCTCTTTGCTAGATGTACTATTAACTCTTCAAGGGTCCAAATAATTGTGATTCATTCAGAAGTTTCCAGAAAACAGCACAGTGCCCCAAACCCAGATAGTCATATAATACATGTGTGGGATTGAAAGGGCTGCATTCAAGGACTGGAGAGATGGCTCAGAGGTTAAGAGCACCGGCTGTTCTTCCAGAGGTCCTGAGTTCAATTCCCAGCAACTGCATCTGTAATGAGATCTGATGTCCTTTTCTGGTTGGCAGTTACACATGCAGACAGTACACTGTATGCATAATAAACAAATAAATCTTATAAAAGGTTTTTTTTTCTTTAAAAGAAAAAATAAAAGGCTGCATCAAGAGAGGTTATACATGAGCCGTGGTGTGAAGAGAAAGTACCCGGAGTGGAGCGGCCTATGTGTGCTGTCTAAGCCTCAATATAAGGGCACCTCTGTTTTGGGTTGGGTGGGGGGAACGACTATAAAAGAAGACCACTTCTGTTCAGAATTGAGGGACTAGAACAGGGGGGCACCTCTATTTGCAGGGTGAGACTGGAAAAGGGAAAGGCGTCTTTGTTTTGGGTCTGGTGAACTAAAATCGAAGGCACCCATGTTTATGGTGGTGGGGCTACACTAGAAAGGCACCTCTCTAGGGTGTGTGGCTACAACAGAGGCACCCCTGCTTTGAGCGTGGGGCTAGAACAGAAAGGACTCTCTGCCTCGGTGGAGGGGGACTACGAAAGCGGGGCACTTCTGTCTAGTATGAGGATGACAAGGATGGAAGCGCAAGTCTGTTTGGGGTGGTGGGGCTGGGACAGAGGGGCACCTTTGCATTTGTTCCAGGCAATAGACTGGGTTGTGATAGGAAGGAATTCATTCTCAGTGGGGCCTCTTTTTTTTCTTTCTTAAGCTTGAAACAGCCTGTTTTTGTTTCCGTGCTCTTGGGAGCTTTGAGGCATCACATGGGACACACTGCAGGAGACATGTGGAGTCCACAGCGATGAGAAGAACATGTGTGACTGCTTGAGAGAGAGTCTAGTTGCGCCAACATTTCAGCCACGCCTGGTGCTACCTACTCTCTGTACTGCCCACTGTGCAGCCTCACAGAGGACCATGCACCAGACCTGGAGAAGACCCACCTAGAGGAAGCCAAGCCTTAGAGAAAAGACTCAAGTGAATTCAGAGGTAGCAGTTGAAAGCTACTAAGTGTTGGGGTTTTTGTTTTTGTTTTAACACAGAACTAGGGAACTGCAACCTTTGGCAAGCAATGCTGGGAGGACAGCATCTCTTACATCTAGAACACCTTTCTTTAGTTTCTATTCAGTTCCTTGAGAATTCCATATACACATACATGCATTTTCATCCTATTCGTTCCTAGTTCTCCAGCTCCTCTCAGACCCCCATGCCATAGTCTCCTCCCAAATTTTTGTCTTTTCATAACCCACCAAGGCCATTCGGGATTGTCCATATGTAGTTGAGTACAGAGTTATCCACCGGAGCATGGGCAACCTAATAGGGGGCACTTCCCAAAAGAAAATGAGATGCCCCTCCCCGCTGCATCTTTCAACTGCCAACGCTCCTCAGCGAGGGATAAGGCTTAGTGAACCCTCATTGATCTGGGCTGGATTTTTTTTTCAAGACAGGGTTTCTCTGTGTAACATTCCTGGCTGTTCTGTTGCTTTGTAGACCAGGCTGGCCTTGAACTCACTGAGATCCTCCTGCCTCTGCTTCCCAAGTGCTGGGGTGAAAGGCATGCACCACCACCGCCTAGATGTGCTAGAGTTTTGACTGGCTTGATCTTGTATATAGGAAACAAAAGGCACTGTGAATTCACGGAGCAATAGCCTTGCCACGTCCAGAAGAAAGTGTTTTGTAGCAGTCCTCGCTAACTTCTAGCTCGTAGGGTCTTCTTGTTCCATGTTCTGCAAAGTTCCCTGAAGCTCCTGGAGAGGGAATCATAGATGTCCAATTCGGGGCTGAGCACTCTGATTCTCTGTACTCTGACCAACTGTGAGTACCAGTATCATTCATTAACTTGTCCATACTGAGTTTCATGGTTGAATCTGATGAGAACGACTGACCAGGTCTCTTCCTCAAGAGGGCACCGGATCTCATCACAGATGGTTATGAGCCACTATATGGTTTCTGGGAATTGAACTCAGGACCTTTGGAAGGGCAGGCAGTGTTCTTAACCGCTGAGCCATCTCTCCAGCCTCCAGTGTCATTCACTAACTGCTGCAAAAGGAGTATCTATGATGACAGAGCTGCACTAATCTGTAGGTATAAAGATAAACAGAAAGCAGTGTGTTCATTTAGCAAAGTAAGAGTAGTACGTTCTTCCCTAGGTTCTATGATCTCCTCAGTCATGGAGTTTCCTTGGCCAAATTTTCAGTACCAGGAACGGATTCTGTCCTGTGAAGTGGACCTTAAACAGTCAGAAGTAGTTGGATACCCCGTTCATGCCACACTTGCACCAATGGGCATATCTTGCCAGGTTTGTTCATTACTGTAGCTTGCATGACTCACAGCTGGGTAAGACTTTTTGATATCTTTTCTTCCTCAGAAGCCTGTATAATGTCTTCCAGTACCTTAAAAGCGAGCTAGTAAGGAAGAAATGTCCAAATCAGTATCGGTTTGATTTCTCTGTGTCCTGCCTCACTTGTGCAATGTGTTTAGCAATAGGATCTTACCATCAAGTTCTGGTGCACAAGCAGGAACAGTGGTACGCTGGTTAATTTTTTAAAACCCAACTTGGTGTGAGCTAGGGTTATTGGGGAAGAGGGAGCACCAGTCGAGGAAATGCCTCCAGAAAGCCTGGCCCGGAAGCAAGTTTGCAGGAGCGTTTTCTTGAACAATCATTGGCATGGGAGGGCCCTGCTCGCCGTGGGCAGTGCTGCACCTGGATAAGTGGTCCCGGGCTGCACGAGAAAGTATGCTTAGTGAAGCATGGGAACAAGTAAGCAGCTCTCCTCCATGGCTTCTGCACTAGCTCCTGCCTTGACTTCCTGCCCTGATTCCGCTTCATGGGCAGCTGTAAGCTGTAAGCCGAAATAACCCTTTCCACCCCTAGTTGCTTTTGGTCATAGTGTTTTATTACAGCATTAGAAAGGCAATGAAGATAACTGACAATATTCCCCCTTTAAAGGGGTTTATGGCACCCCCACTAACAACTCAAAGGGTGGGATCTCATACTTAAACTGGGCTTTTTATTTGTGACATGGCGCCAACATATTTCCCCCCTGGTATAGGATAGGGTAATTACACTTAAACTCTTGGTATGTGGAAACTTCTAAAATAGTAGGCTTTCCTTATGGCTTTTCAGACGTTCTTACTGTTAATTATTCTTCCTTTACTCCCTTCTCTTCCCTCTTCCCCAATCCCCTTCCCTACTTAAACCTATGCCTCTGGTTAACCTCTTCCCCCCTTTATACCACCAGTGTTCTGCTAGCCTCCCTTCCTGAAAGTCTCTTTCCTGTGTGATTGGTCCCTCTCAGGTGTCCTGGCTTCAGCAGGTATTCCAAGCTAATCACACATTTCTAAGGCTTTGAAGCTCGATCTCACATATGAGAGAGAACACATGACATTTGTCTTTCCGGGTCTGAGCTATCTCAGTTGGTGTAACTTTTTCCAGTTCCATTCATCTATGTACAAATTTCATAATTTCATTTTTCTTTCTACTGCACAAAATTCCATTGTGTATATGTACCTCAGTTTCATTATCTTTGAATCAGCTATGGAAATCTAAGATGATATCCACATTCCCTGAATTTCCCTGTTTCAGCCTCCTCCATCCTACATGGGAATTATACAGATGCATGGTGCCAAGTCTGGTGTGTGAATGAAGGCCCTTATGCTTTTGCAGCAAGCACCTTACTGAGGCATCTTCCTAGCCTGATAGTAGGTTTTTGAGGTGCATTCTGTTGGGGCATGTAGCTTCAGTTCAGCCCAGTCACTGTCATGAAGTTTTCCATTGTACACATATGTTACAATTCATTGAGTCATCCTTTATGGATGGGCGTGGTGGCTACACTGCTTTTCTAGCAGTGTTGTGCACACGTCTTTATTTTGTGTTAGTGCGGATAGAACCCTGGGCCTTGTGCAGCTTAGTACTCTACTACAGAGCAATGTTGCTAGACATGGAGGAACACACAGAGACCGATGCAGAGAGTTAAGATGGTTTCAAATGCTTGTTGGCCATTTGGGATTCCTCTGTGTATTGCAGTGGAAGAGAATAGGATAATCATGACACATTTAACTCTGCAATCAGGGAATAGAGTAAGATTTAATAATATGTTATGAAGGAGAACTACAGAATGCATCCAGAAAGTGGAAAAGGAGTGTTTTCCAGGAAAATCAAACATCTAGTGTCAGTCTGGTCTCATAGGTGGAGAAAGCCATAAGGGAGATAGAAAATCAAGAGTTACTAGGACTTCAACAAAAGCAAGTGGAATGAACACAGTGGTGTCTAACTAAGCACACCCAGAATCATCGAAGTATAAAACAAGTCAGGAAAAGACTCCGGAGGACTGAAGGAGCCTTTGCTGACACTCCCTTCTATGCTATGGAAAAGTATTAATTGCTGAAGAAGCTGCAGTGAAGAAGGTGATCCCAGCCTCAGCCTTACTGTCCAAAAAANAGTTGGGAAGTGAGGCTTCCAAGAGGTGGCCGTCGCAGAGTACTCTGGGCAGGAATGCAACAATTCACAGCAGCCTTTGAGAAGATGGATATGTCCACTTTGGGATAGGCCTTGGGGAGCTGGGAGGGGATTCAGGCAAGGTGAGTCTGCACGTGCAGCATTAAAGGTAAAGGCCATTTTCTGTACTAGGGCAAAGGAGTGGATGTAGAATGAATAAGCGCTCACCACCGAGCAAGAATAGGAATGTATACTCAGGCATGTATTTAACATGAAGACTCAAAAATGCTTGCTATACGAGGTCAAACTAAGAAGCCAGGCCCTAGGACAATGATGCATCCATTTGACCTGAGCCAGAATAAACTCGCCAGTTTCTTGATTCCCAGGGGGCACAGCTTTTTCATTTTCGAGCCAAAAGACCATCTCCTAGGATATGGAGGCCATCTGTGTCAAGGAGCAAAGCCCTTAAAGATGATTTCAATGTAAAATGTGGCGTGACGGGGGCCATATTGTCTGACACTGTCCAACCCCTTTCGTATTTCAACAAGTTAAGCACAAAGGAAGTAAAAAATGGCCAGCAACAATGAACCAGAATTCCCAGACAGCTCCAGGGGAGAGGGAGAAGGCTTTGACAGAATTAAGACAAGTCAGTATGGATGGACACAAAGATGTCTAAAACCACTAAGTACAGGGTTTGAAGTGAGCAAAAAAAGATGAGCAGCTTAGTGAGAAGCCACAGCCATGGGCCCCACGCTGCCCCAGCTCCTTGTCACTGGGGATCACAGTGGGAAGGAGAGAGGCTGCCTTCCCTGCTCGCACACAGGCTACCAGCTTGCATGAGCTCCTGTCCTGCAAGCCTTTGCAGCTGCCAGAGTTAATTCTTCTCAGACCTTGTCACTTTGGAGCAGTAGTTCAGCTGGGCTTGATAGCATCAACTCCTTGATACACCAACTCTTGTCTTTCATAGTTCAATACTGAGAGGTGAAATAATATATGTGGGGCTTGCATCGGGGAGAGGGAGGATGTAGGCCAGTGAGTGGTTCTTAACCTTCCTAATGCTGCGACCCATTAATACAGTACCTCATGTTATGGCGACGCCAATCATAAAATTATTTTGTTGCTACTCTCATAACTGTAATTTTGCTGCTGTCGTGAATCATTAGGTAAAATATCTGACAAACAATTCAAAAGGGGCCGCGACCCACAAGTTGAGAACCAGCAATATAGGTGAACCAAGATTGCTATGAGATTTTTCATCATTGCTGCAGGGAGGAGAAGTGCCTTTGGAAGCTTATTCTACTGTTCTCTAACGTTCATGTGTTGGAAAATTTCCATTAAAGTACAATGAGAACAATGGAAAAAGAAAAAAAAAACATCTCTCATTTCTCTTTTCTCAGAGAAAACTCTCAACCAGCATTTCTAGCTATGCGGTTTGGGCGGGACACTTAGAGGCAGGCAGATGGATGAATCTTGCTCTTCAGTCAAAATCACCTGGAGAAGACAGACAGCACATAACTAGACATGGCCAGAGAGGTTGGGAAGAAAAGTAACATGAGAGAAAGCGAGAAGGAAACCAATCTGGACTAACTGGGAGGATTTGAACTGCTCCTCCAAAGAAGCAATTGTGTTAGGTGGTTAAAGGTGAGGCAAATGTGGCTGCTAATCTTGGTTGTCAACTTGACTACATTTGGAATCAACTAAAACCCAAGCAGCTGGGCATGTCTGAGAATGTTTTTCTTGATTGGATCATTTGAGACAGGAAGAACCTTAAACCTGGGCCGCATCTTTTGCTAGCAGCCTAAAAAGCACGTGGAAGAAGGACAGTTTTGCTGTTTGCCTGCTTGCCCTCACTCTAGCTGAGTTCAACTATCGTGCTGCTGAAACATTTCTTCAGGATCGCTGTGCAGACTAAAAACCAGCTGAGCTCTTCAGCCTTGTGGACTGACCAGCTACTGGATTTGTAGCCCTTCCAACACAGGCATTGTTGAGCTAGCTGGACCACAGCCTGTAAGTCACTCTAATAAGTCCATGCATACATAGTCATTCTCTCAGTTCCATTACTTTAGAGAACCCTGACTAGCACAGCAAGCATACACCTACATTTTGTGAGGCTGCAAAAGGGCTTTGCCCAGAAAAACTAACATTTTGGTAAATAAAATAGGCCCTACATTTCTAACTTGATAAACATATAGTGATAATAAATTGGAAGGCCAAAATGGAATTTTAATTTTTGTAATCTTTGGAATCCTGGGATGGAACCAGGCTCTATGGAGAGAGTCCTGAACCTGTAGCCTGTCTTTTCCTTACACAAGGTTTCATTCCTTATCTCAGCGGGGCTTCATGCACAGTCAAGGAGATGAGTCAGCCCTCACGTGGAAGATTCATCAAAGCTGCACAAACTGCCTACACTTAATCACAGGTCAGCCCAAGGGGCATTTCTACTAGCAGCGCTGCTGGTTCTTCTGAGAAGATGGAACTGAAGAAGAGTGACAATTGGGTCCTTGAAGAGGGTTTGTATTCATTTGGAGAAAAAGAAACAAACCCAAATATCCCTATTCTGTTTGGTCTAGGAGAGGACCCAGGTTCTGGGAGGTCATCCTTTCTTGGCCCTTCAGAGTCTCTTCTTCCCCTGTTAGAGGAAGGTCAGATGCACGACTTTGAAAACACAGCAGCCAGTACAAAGTCCCTGCGTATCACTCTCTATTTGTGTTGTTTCCAGAAACTGTTTTCACACTCCTACTTTTAAATATATACCATAAAATGCAGATGATAACATACAACAAATGGGGCTTGATTTATATGAGAGCGAGTGTGCACGCACGTACACACACCCACACACACACACACAAGTATAACTTTAAAAATAGAGAAAGAAAAAGCATGGCACCCAAACACACCCCTCCACATAATGTTAGACAGGCACCTCGAGTGTTGTAATCACACCATGAACAAAATGGAGCTTCTTTGCTTTCCTTCCCTCCAAAGGAACTGAGCAGACATTTGGGATTGCTTTTGAGGGAGGTGGGTGAGAAAGATAGAGAAATGATTTCACAATATTTTACGAATATGTTCACGAGCAAATCTTATGTATGCGATAAGAATTCCTTTTACTAAAAACATTAATATTGTGTATCTCAAGCTGAAGTTGACCACAAATGGTAATGAAGGTGAGTATGGCAAATTACATTGAACTAAACAGAAGGAAAAGGGGCTAGAGTGTGATGCAATGATAGAATCCCTGCCTCATACGTGGGAAGCCCTGTGTTTCATTCCCGGCACTAACACACACACACACACACACACACACACACACACACACACACTCAATAGAAGAAACATTTGCCTTCCAGAGGAAAACAAGTACATTTATTCCCAGTTTCTACCTCTCATGGTACCAATTTGCCTCCAACTATTTCTCATGAATAATGTGCTAATTACAACTAATTACTGGGCATTTGTTAAAGGAGAATACATGATTGGTATTGAGATGATGAAACTGTATTACCGACTGGTAATACATGCTCTACAGCTAATTCTGTGAAAACAGTGGAGCAATGGAGTTCATCATGCAAGTTTTAGAGCCACAAGATGGGATCATACTCCAGGATTGTCACTTGAGAACTGTGTGATCTTTTCACCTTTTTTCTATAAGATGGTGAAACTAAGTACTAGTAATAAAGATGTGTATTTCATAAGATTGTCTTAGAAATTAAGTAAAAATACATATAGTACTTAGATGCATACTAAACTCCAAATAAATATAATTGAAATATCATGATGATTTTTAATAGCTGTTTGATTTTCAGCTGTTACTCAGGAGTATCTTATTCAGAACTAGTGTAGCTTAAATGTATCCAAGAAGCACTGTTAGTAGTAATAATGACAACTAATATTTGTTAAATATATATGATTTTATTTATTTATTTTTCTGTTTAATTTTTTAAAAAAAATATTAGTTCTTTGAGAAGTGTTTTAATCATTTTCACCCTTCAACTCCCCCTACATCCACACCCCTTCCCTACCCAACCAAATCTGTATCATTTTTTAACCCATCAAATCCAGTTTGTTTTGTCCAAATATTATTGAATGTGTACATGGCCCTCTATTGGAGCTCTGTTTGTTTTTTATGAGAGGTGGTACTCTTAAAGGAAACTGACTCTCCATTTCCCAGAGCCTTTCAATTGCCAATAGCTCCTCAACCAGGGATGAGACCTCTTGTTCTCGTGCCTCTGTCTTTTACAGTCTTTCTAGTCTCTCTTTTGCAATGATCTCTGAATCTTGGAAGGAAGGAGTATGATATAGATGTCCAGTTTAGGGATAGGCATTCCACAGTCTCTTATTCTATGCTTAGTGACCAGTTGTGGGTCTCTGTATCAATCATCATTAACTGGAAATAGAAGTTTCTTTGATGAGGATTGAAAGGTGCATGATCAGTGTGGCATAATGAGGTGTGAGTTTCATCTTGTGGATCAGGCCTTAAAGCCAGCTAGTGGTTGTTTACTCGGATGATGTTCATACCACTATCGCACCAGTGGGCATGCCTTACAAGGCCAGATCTTACTGTAACTCACAAGGTTCACTGCTGCATAAGACTGTTAATTATTTTTCTTCTTTGGTGGTGTGCCTAGTATCTTCCAGATTATGAAAGCTAGCTGGCTGGGATGTGGCTCCCCCTGAGTACCAGCTTGAGAGCTCCATGTTCTATGACTCACACATGTGATTTCTTCTGTATTAGGGTTTTACTGTCAGATTTCGGGGGATAACAAATAGCGTTCATGTACTTATTTTTGATAGTGAGTTTTGAATTCGAGGCCTTAAATCCACTAAACAACTAAAGATTTATTTCCTATGAAGTGGTTTTCTAAGCTTTTTACTTGAGTAGGGTACTGTTATCACTCACAACATTTCACAAAAGTCAGCTCGACCTACTTCACACAGATAACTATTTAAAACACATTTTAGGTTTTTTTCTATTTTATGTGTGTGAGTATTCTGCCTGCATGTGCATCTGTGTACCATATGGGTGTCAAGTGCCTGTGGAGGCCAGAGAGGGTGTCTGATCCTCCGGAACTGGAGCTACGAATGGTTGTGAGCCACCATGTGGGTTTGGGGATTCAAACCTGAGTTCTCTGCAAGAACACGTGCTAACCCGCGAGCCATTTCTCCAACCCCACACGGCTAATTATTTTTGATGGAACCCTATTTCAAATCCATGCCTGTTGAGCAGTCTCATTTCTGCTTTCCGGTTTGTACAACAACGTTTTTATTCTCCCAGCAATAATGGTGGGATAGCATCAACTTGTTAGTAACCAAGTCACTAGTTCCACCAAACTCACTGCTAAAGCTTTCAGGAAAGGGGCTCACAAAGGATTCCTTCCGCCCATGTAGGGAAAAGGTGAGGGTACAGTTATTCCCACTTACTAGTGTCTGACAGCTTCCCCTCTGAACTATAACACACAAGGGGCAGAAATATGCAATTTTCATGGAATTAGCCACTTCTATGATTACTACAGTTTTGGAGTTGGGACCACCAGGTGGTAAGTGAAATATCATGTGTAGACTGTGGTTGGTGGTTTCACTCCTTTTTTTATTTCAGACACATTTTTATTGTTATTAAAAAAATTTTCCACCTCCT
>LOJH01030390.1:0-11805 GCA_001685095.1 Ellobius talpinus | reverse complement strand
TTAATGCAAGTGGCTCAGATCAGGGCACCATTCTGATGACACAAGTTTGACAGACAGCACATTACCATCCCAACCCTCAGTTAGTGAGTTAATTGATGCCACAGTGTGGTCAGTAACACTGGTTACTGAATATTCTAAGACTCAGCATTGACATCAAGGGACATCTTTGTAATATGTTCGCTTTGCAAAATTCAGACAAGAATATGTGAGCAGTCTTTGCATACTGTAAGGTGCTGTGCAGATATCATTAGCTATTAGTTTTATTCCTCTTTGGTGAGATTTCACCAGACGTAGAAGAAGAAAGGCTAGATTGTAGAGCAGGCAAAGACGACTTGCAGAACATCTTTCAAAGAACAGATATATAAATGGATGTTTCCTGTCCTGACTGACCAGTACCAAATAATCACTTAGAGGCTTACATTAGTTACAAATGCTCAGCTGTTACTAATTACTTACAAATGCAGAGGCTTGTTACTAGCTAAATCTTCCTCTTAAATAAACCATACTATTAATCTATGCATTGCCACATGGCCCTTGGCTTTACGGGTCCTTTACCATGTCTTGTCTCCTGAGTGTCTGGCTGGCATCTCCCTGCAATATTTCAAACTTACCAGGAATGTTCTTCCCTACTGGATAACTTTCATAGTGCTAGGACAGTACTATGGACTTTCTGATTGGATTTGAAGCCTGTTCCACAAGAGTAAATTTCATTCCTGGTACTGTAACTCTGAAAAAAGCCTTATGGCTCAGAAAATCATAGACCCTAGGGTAGGATCTACTATTACTAATTTGCTAAATGACCATCCTGTCAAATTAGATTGTAAGTGTTTGTACTTATACCCATAGATATGGGCTGTTTTCCACCCTGGGTAGAAAATCTTCTTTCTGTGTGGACAACAATTATTGGAGACACATACTGGTTAAAGTACTAAGAACAAGACACTCACTATTCACTCCTAAATAAGCATCTCCATTAGCTTCTCATGCCCAGCCAAGTTTCTGGGTACACCACCGAAGAGGAAGCAGGAAAGAATGTGAGAGCTGGAAAGCGAAGAAGAGTGTTGTGAAATGTTGTATTCTGGATAGGGCAAGGCTATGATAAGAATGAACTCACAGCAGCTACGGCTACCTGAACAAGACCCTGCATGAGTCAAACCACCAAAATCCCAACATAAATAGGATATATTTTCTACAGGTCCAGCCCTTTAATAAGGATTTATTGGCAATGGATAGTTTCTGGGAATAGTAGAATCATTCATTTTTGGAGGATGTGGCCTCTGGTAGGTTCACCCACACTCAAATGAATGGCCCCACACATGGGCACACATGGGCAGCAGTAACTGGACTCAGCGGGCTATCAACAACAACAACAAAAAGACACAACATTAGGAAACATGTTGAAAGTAACTCAAGAAAATTGGAGAAAGAAACATGGGTTTATGATCATATTTCATTGTATACATTCTCAAAAAAAAGAAAAAAATTATTGAGAAATAAAACAGTTGAGAATCTCAAAGGGATATATTATAAAATAAAGCAGTAGTAGCAGTGGAAGGCATAAAAGTAAATCAATAGATTCAGGTGGTGTATATAGAAAACTAATTATTATAATGTGCAATATTCATAAATGTGTACGGAGAGGGAGAAGGGAAGAAGTAAATTCAAGATACCTGTTACTATTTCAGCTATTCTGGCTAGACAACGAGCTCCATGAATTCATGTGTACTTGTTTCACTTTTCTGGGCTGATAGAAGCATGTGGCCACTCCCAATCTGTGTGTACGTGTGTGTGCACGCGCGCGCTGCAGATTTAAACCCAGATTGTCATGCATCTGTAGCAGGTTCTTTACCCACAGATCCACCTCCTCAGGCGCCAAACAATCTTTTTTTACTTTAGTACTCAAACAGAAAAGAAATTTCATCTTAAAGGGCAAGGGATATTTCTCCCTCACTAGAACCAGTGCCTCTTACCTAGAATAGAGTCTGACAGAGTGTCAATGAATATGTGTCATGTGAATCATTAAAAGAAACTCCAGGAAGCATTGGATAATGCCCTTTATATGCTTTTAAATATCATACCTGTCTAAAACAGACTGCCTTCTAACCAACTGCTGTAATCACTAACCAACAATCTTTCTAGAAAAGGATTGCAATTTCTTTTGCAATTAATCCATTTTATTGTTGCTAGTTCACCCCAAACGTGAGACATTTAAAAAACTCAAGTAAAATGTGAAGTGTTTTATTGTTGTTTTTGTAGTTCACTGTGGCGCCAGCATTTGTCTATAAACATGAGCTAATAAACCCTGATTAAAAAGCCTAACGGACTCACATGTTTATGCTAGAACTGCAAGAACCACAAAGCCCATTTTTAGTTAAAAGTCACATTAATGATTTCATCCTTCATAGTTGCCCGAAGAACTCTGAGAAAGAAACCTTCAACTCTTACATCGATTTCTGTCTTAAGGGTAATGAACCGTATGTGTAGACCGCTGCACCATCTGTAAACTATGGTCATTAATTAGACAGGAGACAGGACACTTCCAGGGAGAGGCGGATGGAGAAAGAAGGGTGAGACTTTGAAAAGTCATAGTGATTATTAATAACAGAAAGGGCATGAGAAGGGTAGAATGTCTGTCCTCCATACTTCTAATATATTACACTGCCCACAGCAATGAAATATTGGAAATGTCTGCATTCTGAATGCTTTCTACCTGCCCAAGAAGCAAAATAAGTTAAGCAAAATAGGGTCTCTCTCACAAGAAAGGTTGCAAATATTCCATAGATCTGCATAGAATCTCAGACTGTGCCATAGTGGTAAACTATTTGCCCCAAGAATCTGAAGACAACTTAGTTTTAAGGAAATATTGAATTACAGTGCAAAACATCTTTTAAAAAAGTCAGTGAAAGAACATCTGACGTGCACACTTTTGCCCAAGCATCCATTAGAAGCCTCTAACTACAATGCACAATTATGAGATGACTAGAACCAGCTTATTAAACAAGGACAAAAATTGAAATTCAGTTAGAACAAGCAAGGAAAAGGCTAACAGGTCACAGGTGAAATGCCCGAACCTTATTAGAGAGGTGAGTTCAGGCAAAGAACACATAGTATTCTTATTCCTTTCATGGAACACGTTAGATGTCTCTGGAAACACATGAAGAAACAGAGCGTAGCAGGAACACGTGCAAATACTCTTGTAGCCTGAACTCCTGAGATCCTACCTAGAATAGGAAAACAAGTGTCTTTCCAGGAAATAGACATAAGCTCTCAATAACTGGGACAAATCTGTTTGTCAACACTGTGTTCCTATCACCCCCCCAAAGTGGACAGAACATCCTAAATAGGGGTTTTGTGAATAAATTAAAGAATTCATTCACTAGAAAACGTAAGTGTCTTATCTATAGAATAGTAAAATAATATGGTGTAGAATTGGCCATAAGCTAAGTAGTTGGAGTTCGTGAGAATGGGGAGAAGAAGGATCTTGGTTTGACTCTGTGGCAGTGGTTCTCATCCTATGGGTTGAAGCCTCTTTGGGGGTCATATATCAGACATCCTGCATTTCAGATATTGACATGATGATTCATTGCAGTAGCAAAATTAAAGTTCTGTAGTAGCAATGAAATAATCTCATGGCTGCGGTCCCTACAGCAGGAGGAGCTATATGAACGGGCAGTGGCATTAGGAAGGCTGAGAGCCACTGCTCTATTGGCAATATTAGTGGAGAATGGGAATAAAGAAAAATCTAGGATAGAAAGGATGGGGACGATGGCCAAAGAAGGGAAGTTTAAAGAGTCAGTGATGAACACGGCCAGGGGAGTTGTGTTGACAATGTGCCAATGTGAGACTCCTGGAGCTTTTAAGGCACGTTCTTCAGGGACCAGAGAGTAACTATCAGAGCCTTTAAGGTGCCGCTTCTCTAAAACGGAATATAATTTTAAAAACTTTATAAATTAGACTTTATGGCAGAAAAACACAGTGGACCAGACCTTTACAAGAGAGAACTGATATTACTTTTTGGACACTTGGATGCTGAAAAGGGAAGAGACTATAAAACTTAGAATGACCTTCAAGTTCTTAACTTCCTAGCCATAAAATGTAGTGAGCTCTTAATGTAAGTTTGTGTGGATGAATAAATAAAACATACACGCAATTTTAGAAATGTTATTGTAAAAACTATGGTAAAATATGTGTAATTTGTTATTTATATTCAAGGAATAATTATGGAAAACAATACAGTTTTTTCTGAGCTATTTAGCAAGATGGGAATGAATACAAGTAGAAAACTGGAGATGTCTGAATGGATTATAGGGATACGTCACAGTTAAGAACTGGCTTGTTTTAATTTTCCCTATTTAAATTTTCCCAGGAGAAGATGAATAACGACAGACTTGGTCCAGGTTTGGCTTGTGAAACTCTGATACTGTGGAAGTGGCCAGTAGCTCTCAACTGTGTGACTGAACGGGCTTGGAAAGAAAGTGCTGTCAACAGAGATGGACCACTGCCCCTTCTTCCCTGCGAAGGGCCTAGGTTGGCCATGTGGATTCCTGGTGTGAAAAACTGCCTCCACAAACACAAGGCACACTGCCTCATATATCTACCTCCAAGTCACACCCTATCATGGGTCCCTGCAGCATAGTTCCCTTCGCTCTTACACAGTACTCACTCATATCTATATCTTACTGTTTTTGTCTAAAGTGTATCCTGAATCTGAGCGTAAGTCCCCAAAATACCTTAAAAATCATTTCATTCATACTCCCATGATACATGTGCAGATGGCTTATGCCCCACTTTTTAATTTCAATTCTTTACAACTGATTCCTGATTGTCAATCAAATTCTAGATATCTAAGATAATTTTATACTCAAGGAAAGAATTGTCTTAGTGTCAAATAATTCATTAGATTCTACAGCAATCCTGCTCTTCCACTGAACATTAATTAAAGAACTTTTGCCTCAATAATCTTCCTTACCATTATCAGTACCAAGCTTGAGAATGCTCTGTTTCAATAAACATTTACTAGGCATGTATTATGGTAGATATTGCAAAAATTCTGACAAAATTTTCCCTGAGAAAATAGACATGTGTTGAAAACTGCAAAATTGGTGACAATGTAATGTGAAGTATGTCCAGTTAACAGACACTTCCCATGTAAAGACCAGAAGTAAAGACATGCTCCGGAGAGAATGAAGGAGAAGTCAGCTATTTATTTTGATAATGGAGTCAAGATAAATGGTCAGAGATTCCAAGAAGAAACAAAAGGCTATGTATGTTTCCAATATTGCTAGGAGACAATTTCACAGAAAATACCATGATCATCTAGCTCTTAAAACCCTTCCTACCCATCATCTGCAGTATTCACTGAACTGTCAGTTTCAGAGAGTCAACCCTGAGAATATAGACATAAGTAACATCATACAGACTGAACATGCTAAATTTAGGAATATGTATGCATATACATATATACATCCAATAACAATTAGTGAAAAGAGGAGGAGAGCAGGGATGTGTATATAGGATTGGAAGGGGAAACTGGTAAGGGATAATGTATAAATATATTTGTTTGGGTGGAAGCATCACCTCGGCCCCTGGCATCCATGCTGTAGAAGTAGCTGAGAATTCTACATGCAAAGCCACAGGCAGCAGAAAGAGAGTGACACTGGGCCTGACTTTGGCTTTTGAAGTCTCAAAGCCCACCTACAGTGACACATTTCCTCCAACAAGGCCACACCTACTCCTTCAAAGTCACAGTGCTTAATTCTCAAGTAGAGCGGCTCCCTGATGACTAAGCATCAATGTACTATGGAGGCCATTCTTATTCAAACCACCACACATATCAAATTAAATTTCACCTCATCATCTTTTATAGATACACCATCATCATCTCAGTTAACCAATGAGGAAATGGAACCTAAAGAGAATTAAGGAAAGTAATCCAGATGATACATGGAGTTGTAAAGACCCAAAGTAAGACATATGCTTACCTAATCTTTGACTTAAATCTAGTTTTCTATAGTAATTTAAAAACATATATTTAAAGTATTTTTTATTGTAGACTAACAGAATCATTTGTAACCTTTAAAAAAGGCCAGACAGGCTCGAGGGAATCATGGCTTTCTTTTGAATGAGAGATCTGAGAGCAAAAAGAAACAGGTGGATGATGCAGATAGCTAGCCCTTTAACTGAAGAAAAAACTAACAATAGATTCTTATGTGTTTTGACTGAGTCTCAAATGTCTGATCATGTAGCATTGTATATAGCAAATAAAAGCTATATACAGTCATGCATATCTCTTCTTCAAACAGAAGTTTAAAAAATACTGACATTGCCACCGAATCCCCACAGTCACTGTTGCCAAAGACTGAAGTTACACAAAACAGATTTTGTCTAAGGAAACAAAGGTAAATCTCTGGTGATTTGAGAATCCCAAAGATAAATATTTTTATTTGTGGTAGAAGCAATCCAGGCACATTTAGGCTTAGAGGAGTTATCTTTGAAGGGATCTGCCTTTCTTTGTCAGAGTTGCTTTCCCTCTAGCTCTTCTCCCAGGAGGAAGGATGCTTTTGTATCATCTGCTATCAAGAGAGGCCATGCTGTTCTACGGCCATGTGATATGGTGGAAACACCTGCTGGACGCTCTGCCTTTACGCTGAATTCCAGCTGATGTACAGCTTTTGTCTCAGGCAGAGTGAGTGCACAGCTCTCCATTAATGGCTGCATGTGATTATTCTAAGATGTTATCCACCGTTGGGAAAATTCTCTGGGTTCTGTCACCATCAGAGTAACAAGTCATTCTGATCACTGCCAAGAAAAGGATTTAACTTGGCATTTTGAAATGAGCAAACAAGATGTAAGCAGGCACTGTCCAGTACTACCATGTGCCTTTTGCTTTACAAAACGACATATTTAAACATCGCCTGCTATCTTCATCTCTAGGAAGGGCAGAATTATTTGTCTTTGCTGCTGCTGTTGTTGTTCTTTTAGTATTAGTTTTAGTTTAGTGAGCCAAATCTTAACTTTTGTAGGATAGTGAGTGACTACTTAGCCAAGGAATGCAGCTTTTCAACTAGTGGAAGAAAAATAAAATTTTGTGGGACTCTAGTTTTTTTAAATAAATTCAAAACTTGTTATTCCTTCTATTTGTGTCACACTTGATCATCAAAGCAATCTATATGACAGGCAAGAATAGGAGCATAAAATCCATGTTAATGGGAGAAAGTTGAGACAGAGAGACATGGTGGGAATCAGGCTAAACACAAAGGTAAGTAGTGAAGCTAAGGTTTGAATCTAGAATTCTTTTTTATTTGGAAGGGAATTTTCATTCTTTTTTTGACAGTGTCAAAAAGTATAAGGCAATGTGAGCATTTAAGGTGGAAATTTAAAGAAAATTGAGTAGCATGCATGGATATCCAAGTATGTATGTGTACGCCACTTACTATATCTAGACTATAGTTATGTCCAGGCATGAGATCCTGAGCCTCACACTCTTTATCACATTCCAGACTGAGATTGAAAGGTCAAGTCAGGTCTCCAGGGAAACATGGCTAGGTCACTTGGGCTATCATGCATTGAAATCCTTCAGAACAATGAACACCACCCTTTTTGTGCCTATGCAATCTTGACATATTTTTTGGACTCTTGTGAAACTGTTCATACTTCTATTCCTCTCCATTTATTTCTAGAAATTTCCTTGGTCTGGCATAAACAGATTTCCTTTTCATACTGAATTTGGTGATTTCTTTCCTTTGATGGTTTTAGAAGAAAAAGAAAAAGAAAGGTTTTTTTCTGCCACTAGAAAACAAAATGGAAATTCTACGTGCTCTTAGTAATGTAATCTTGACTCATAATTTATTCTACAATATGCTTTCTAATATGAAATGATAATTGTTCATTAAAGTATACTTTTGAGTTCAATAGTGGAAACCTAGGAGCAGTGTCAACTCTCCAGCAGGTAAATGATAGCCCATGAATTTAAATAAATCTGTTTGTATTCAAAATATGAAGACAATTGAATGAATCATAAGACAATTGGTTGTTAAAGATAATCTTGCATATTATAAATTTAGAAGCACTCTAATTATTTCCTATCATTAAATACAAAATCATTGATCTTTTATATTTTAGTAATATTGTTACAAGCTTAATAATGCTAATAACTTTAAAAAACAAAACTAGTACATTATCCTAGTCCTTGTAAAGAATAAAAATATAAGAATTGATCCAATCAGGGTTATCACTGGGAAAATATGGGATTTAATAAGTCACTTAACAAAATCAAATCATTCTATAAATGTAATTGAAATATAAACAAAATTATGATCAAATATATATCTATAATGTGAATAAATTAAAAAGCTACTTTACTGAAACAATACACCAGTTCGAAAGCTTCTAAAAAGCCTGGAAAGTACAAGGAATCTGAACAAGCAAACACAACCGTGCTTCAAAGGAAGGGCTGTTTCCTGTTGGTGTATCTTCTACTTCCTCTGCGTGGTTCACATGACTGAACATATTGTAAATTACTTTTATGTTTCTGGTAGTAATATTTAAGTGAATTTTCTTATTTATAAACTCTCTAGATATTTCACTTTATTCTTACTAAAATGCAAGTAACAAAATAGATTTTATTCATCTATCTGACCTCAGAATATTGTTCCGTTTCTGGCCTGTTTCATACACTTACTACCCATTCGTCAACAACTGACTAGATTGGTTCTGTTCCTCCTCACAGTCCAGCTTTGTAAGGTGTGCTTGCCAAATAGAGAGTATATAGGAAATTAGTGAGAGGCCATGGTGAGGTGACATTAAGAGAACAGGATAAAATGCAGGTTGTGTGAAATCAGAAAGAGGAATACTAGAACAAGGGTGGATAAATAGTGGGAAAGGGATGGGCAAGAAAGAGGAGGGTTATGAGAAGGGAAAACTCATATTAAAGACCTTTGAAAACGCCATCTGGAAACTTAATACTGATGAAGCATCCTAAAATATATCCATAAACATATATATGAATTTAATGGAGCTACATCATTAGAGAGACGACAATGTCATTCTCCACCATCATTGGTTCCACCAATAAATAGTCCAGCACCAAGTATGGGTTATTTCTTTTCCTGTTGTTCATCCATAGGATTCCATAGACGACTGCACAAATTTTATAGGCTATTGCTATGATCTTGGATACTCTCAAGAACCTGATAATATGACCCCATTTCTAAAGCTACCACATAGTTGAATCAAAGAACCTAGAGCAATCGAGCTGGTACTGACTTGGAAGCCTCATATTTACTGAGTTTTCATAGTGCTTAAAGGTTTTGCATATACGATTGGAAGAGAAAAGTAATCAGCTTTTCGCTGTTTTGTGCCCTTTTCCAGTTTTGGGTCATGTAAGCTACAATAATTAATACCCTGGTAAAATATACACACCGACATAATACTAACACAAATGTCATGAGTTAACACAACCACCCTCTAATTTGATATTTTTGAAGTTTTACAGGAGGAAGCTCATTCCTGTGATTATTAACCAGATTCAAAACCTGTATCTGGGTATGTCCTAGGCACTAGGGGAGAGCCTAGAGCTGTTATTCTATAAAAGAGACACAGTGACAAGCTGTCCCCTATGTCATATTCATATCCACATATAAGCGCATCTATATACCTTCATTTAAAAAACTTCTTTTTGAAATAGAAGACGATTAATATAGAGACCTACAACTAGTCAATGTACTGAGATTAAGAGACTGTGGGATGCTCAGCTCTAAAGAGAATATCTATATCACACCCCTACCCCACAAGAGATCATAATGGTAGAAGGAGAGGAAAAAAGGTATAAGCTAGAGTTAGTCTCCAAGGAAATCATTATTTGCTGAACATGACAGGGCCATTGTACACATGAAAGCTCAGTGCCTATGATAGCGTGCACAAGATCTACACAAGATTAAACCAGCCAAATTCTCATCATAAGTGGGAGAGGCGCTCACAAAATCCCACCTCTGGTTAAAAAGTTATTGACAAGTGAAGGTGGGAAGATCAGTTTTCTTCAAGGATGCAGCCTCTAATAGGGTAGTCTTACACCCATGTACATGCAATCAACACTAAGTGAAAAAAAGTAGGTTTAGAAAAAACGAATACATAAAGTTGGGAGTGAAATCTTCATGATGGAGACAGGAACAGGGCAAGTTGAAAGAGAAGGAATAGGGATGCCATTGATCAAAACATATTATATCTATGTGCTAAAGAAAAACCTCTCGCAGAACTTCTTAATTACTCATTTTCCAGATGTGCAATGTGATACTTTGATATAATATTCATTGTAAAATGATTGCTTCAATTAAGCCAATTAGCATATGTATCCCTTCATTAGAAATTTTTTTATGTTCTGATAGTATTTAGCATCAAGTCCTTAAGTAAATGTTAAGTACATAATTCAGGATTATTCATTAATCACCATGTGGCACATTACACCTCCAATGTATTCATCATGCCTGCATGACTGAACTACTTTTGTCTGTAATCACCATTTCCACAAGTCCCTCAACCCTGAAGATCCCTAGCATACTCTTGTTTATGAGTCCAACTTTTTAAAATTTATCTGCTAGTAGGATAGGAATTGCTTGTCTTAGTGCATCCAATATATTTCATATAAAAGACTCACTTTCCATAAAAATGATAAAAACCTGTCATGAGCAAAAGTTTTATCCACATAATAACAACATACAACAATAATAATGACTATTACATATGAACCTCTTGCCATGTTCCGGATATTGGACTGGGAGCTTCACTCTTCATTCATGAATTTGCTTTTCTATGTTTGCATGTAAGAAATGTTGTTGAAGACTTACTCCTAGAGAAATGTTGAGTACAGCCCTATACTTCTGTTCTCACATGAAGCTTTTTGTTTAATCGAAGGTGCAGGTAAATTACAAACACGTATGTTGTTATAAATCAGAACTGGAAACAGGTAAGGTCTTGACCGAGTTCCCTTAGGACACAGATCCTGAAAGGGAGAGCGACAGCATATAGGAATATTATTAGGATAAATGTTTCATATCTTCATAGTCAGTAAATGAAGGAGGAGTTTCAAACAAAGCAAGTTCAGTCAGTGCAGTTCAGAACTTTCTCATTTACTCATAAGGAGTCCTAGAGCTGGTATTGGCAGTCAAAGTGGTCTAGACTTTCCACAAAGTGAGAAATATTATATACCACTATGTCAGCCAGTCATTGGAAATTGCCTCTTTAGAAAAGCAAGTGTACCACACAAACCAGCAGATCTCAATAAAGAGCATAAAAGGCAGGGGGAATATAGAAACTACCATCATCGCTACAGCAAGGCACAGATCTCAATAAAGAGCATAAAAGGCAGGGGGAATATAGAAACTACCATCATCGCTACAGCAAGGCACAAATGTTTTTCTGTCCTTAAGAGGAAATTTAATGGCACAACCTAAGAAACCAGTAGTCTATGATTTATGTCAATGATATATCCTTACTTTAATTATAAATTAGGAAAAAATTCTTCCAGGGTATTTGTTGATTCCTTTCCCCTGCAAAATACATAAGAGCAATTAATTGAGTAATAATATTTGATGCCACAAGCTGAATTTGAACTAGTTTACATAAACCTAAGCAGCAGCGCATTCGACATCTCCTTACTCATTCTCAATTTCTGACCACTTATAACTTTGCTTGTCTATGTGATTTTCCCACTTCAGAAACTTTATTTAAAAAGATTCATAGCCCACAGCTAACGTAGTGTTCACCTTCCTATTTAGCTTCTCTAGGATCATGAATTATAGGCTCAATGTC
>LOJH01030388.1:0-17123 GCA_001685095.1 Ellobius talpinus | reverse complement strand
CATTCCCTCCACATACCCTCCCACCCCACCCCCTCTAATCCTAAGAGCATAAGGCACTTTGCTTTGTGGAAGGGCCAAGGACCTCCCTGCTACATCTAGCCTGAGCAAGGTATATAACCAAAGAGAATAGGATCCCATAAAGCCAGTACATGCAGTAGAGATAAATTCCAGTGCCACTGCTAGTGGCCCCTCAGTCTGTCCCAGCCATACAAGTCAACCACAGTCAGAGGGACTAGTTTGGTCCTATGCTTGTTCCTTCCCTGTGCAGCTGGAGTTTGTGTGCTCCCATTAGCTCAGGTAACCTGTTTCAGTGGATGAACCTTCATGGTCTTGACCTCTTTGCTCATATTCTCATTCCATCTACTCTTCTTATACAAGAACAAAATAAACTTGAAGAATACTGAATAACCTAAGAAATTTGAAGTAGTCTCTGGAATTGGCACATTGCAAATTTAGACTAATAACATACAAATATTTTAAATTTCCTTCTAATATATTGGCCTCTATATTTATAGCATTGTAATTATTGTTAATTGATGGTATTATAAATAAACTAACCAAATTTTATTTTTCTCTTAGTATGTTTTTAAAGTGCATGATGCTTAAAACACCTATAATGGTTTTTAAAAGTATTAAAATAATAATCATGGTGAGATAAGATCATAAATGGACAAAGCAAAACTATTGGATTGAAAAAGGAATATAAATATAATTTTATGTTAATATGCTTGATGGTACATCTAAGTTTATCAAAATCATTACTTTTTGACCTATAACTATATATCTATAGTTAATATGGCATACCAAATAAAGTGGACCAAATTATTTAAATAAAATGAAATAACAGCTCTTAAAGTATTCATGTCAATCATAGAAGTATATGAAGTTTGAGTTATAAATACTGTAACAGAATGAAGATTAATATTAATTTGATCTTTTGAAAGTAATAATCTCATTACTTAAGGGTAATTACTTAAGGGCCAGAAATTAGCTCGGTGATTAACAACACTTACTACTCTTAAAGTTGACAGGTATTCAGGTATAAATCTTATGTTGAATAGCTCACAATAGTACATAACTCCTACTCCCTTTGATCTATGGCCCTCTTATGTTCTTCCCAGTGCATTCACTCATATGCAAATATACACAGGAACATACATGTGCACACACCCACACCCCCCACATACAAACAACTTTAGATCAGTGGAGAGCAAAACCAAACAAAATCCATGGTAGTTTTGTATGATGTTAAATGAAGCATCATTTTTTTTAAAATGAATATATTGTAATAGTAAAAATTACAAAAGAAAAACCAGGAAAATAATTCCCTATGACATACTATTTTTATTTAAAGCTCATGAAGCTTTTAAATTTTAGAAAATTTTATTTAATCTATAAATTCTGAACCAAGTAAATCTTAAAAGTACAAAAACGGCAGACACTACAGATATATTAATTTCATGTTTAATACTACAATTTTTTTCAAGTGATATGAATATAAACATAGCACAGATACTCAAAAATCATAAAAATAAACAATTTTGAGTAAGCCTATGTGAATGCTAAAATTTCTAGACTTCATAAAACTTGGGATGAATCTTAGTGTAAGTTCTAGACAAGAGGTGCAATAATGAGTCAATAAAAAAACAATAATAACAAATGTGTTAATCATGCAATGAATGAAATGAATAATTTGGAAGAACAAATCTGTAATTTTGTTACATATATAGATATTATTTGTAAATTCATTTCTATATCTTTATAAATTTTTAACTCATCTAAGATAAAGATTTTTCAATATTTTAAGGACTAATTTGTGGCTATAAGAATTTGAGGAGTGTATATCAAAAGTCTCTATCTTGAAAGCAAAATTTGTGAAAGGAAAGAGACTTAGAAATGGAAATATAGGAACCAGATTAATAACAGTGACAAGAGGAGGTGCAGTGCAACCATATACAGATTGGATTTTAGATTTACCAAAGATATTTTTCAACTGCATTCACGTTCCTTTTACCTCATAAATCACATGCTGAAAATATAATGCTTTTCAATACATAGCCATATTGATCAAACTATTTGTATTTTAGTCATTGATACAGCTTCAATCTTCTGCTCCATGTTTTATTTGAGAATATTAAGGTCATTATGGTTAAAAATATTTGAAACAAATGATTTATCAAAATATCAGAAATTAATATCTTAACAAACCAGGAAAATCTTTTTTGCAAACAATTTCTATAAATTTCATAGCCCACACTGTCATTACATTCACATGAATATTATGTAATAGAAAACATCACACTATTCAGGAAATTTGTATAATTTTAAAATGATGCTTGACAGTAATAAAGAAGAGTTGGATTCATATTTTTCATTGCAAACATTCAGTGCAAAGTGGATAGTTAATATATTTGTGATCTATACTATTCAATGATTTCTAACAATTTGGAGACTTAACACTGCATTTCAGTCTTATCCAATGCCTAAAATCATGCAAAATAGAATATTAAAGGAACTGATACTTGAGGACAATATGGAATGTTTTGACAAAACAATGCATTAATTATACAATCGTTTAGGAAGTAATGACATATTTTTATTCATTATATCTTTGAAATTATACTAAATTTAGTACATCAAATGCTATGCAATGGCATTGTATTGGAAGATACTGTTTGAGCTGGCTATTGATTATTACTGATACACTGTTACATTCTGCTACTGATACCCATGTAAGAATATATTAGAGAGAAATAGAGATAGGTCCACATGGTACATTTATAGCTTCATAGTTTTCAAATATGGACCAAGTAGAAGACAAAAATATATTTGAATACTAAAATAAGAGAAGATAATATTACCCAAAATTTCCTAGATGAATGCATTATTAATTTTTATTTTGAATTCAATATTGAAAGTTCTTTTTACACTTTTAAGGTTTCTTCTTTTTCTTGCAGTGTTCGGTATTATCCTACTCACAATCCCACACCTTGTTAAATAACAATCAATAGTAAGCCAAATCTCCAGAATGTAAATATCTTTTCCCTTAGTGCTGGATAATTGACAGCAGCCATTTATAACACATTTTCTTTTTATTTTTTGAAATCACTCTGCCTTTCTAACAATCTCTTCAATTTCTAAATTTAATTGATGGACAGACAGATTGGCTGAATCAAAAAGAAAATAAGTTAGAACAATTTAGGCACAGTTACATTATAGACAATATTTAACTAATATACAGGTGTGGTACAAAGAAAGAAACATTTCAAGAAGACACATTATTCAAATGAGAGAAAGGAATATTTCCTATGAAAAGGCACATATCTTATATGCAAGGAATCAAGTGTCAGTTAATTTAAAAGAAATAAAACATTATCAATTACATTTTTGATGATATTCTGGTAAAATGTAGATTCATAACAAGAAAAGTTTTGAAAAGTTTAAAAGTCCATGTAGAGTCCAGGACTTACATTTGAAAACACCTTGATGAAATAAAAATAATTAAGCAGAAAGTTCAGATTAATCTCAACATAAATGAAAATGAAGACACAGTTGCCCCAGATCTATGGGATTATATCAATACATTGGCAAGAATGAAATTAATAGTTATCTGTACTCACTAAAATAATAAAGATCTGTATGACACCACCTTCTCATTTAGCTAAGGGAACATCATAGAAGAAGGGGCAGAAATACAGTGAGGAAGTTGTGAAGGACTATTGCAAAGTATTGTCTTTACATACATGGCAATTGTATTCATGAATTCAGAGCAACTGTAGCTGCCTGCACAAGATAATGTTAATCAAATTCCAACATACATGGTGTTATAATTATAATATCCAATGCCTAGATTGAGAAGCTATTCTAGTTGAAGGATACTGTGATGAGTAGAATCTATTTTCTTCAAAAAACTTTCCATGGTAGATTGTGCAGACTCCGTTGGATGGCTCAACAATCATCTACAAATAGACATCACTAACTGGACTTGAACTACAAAAGCGTGGCATGTGAGTGGGAAGACGATATGATGATGGGTCAGGTTTACTAAGATTTCAAAGAGGAAGAGGTACTTAACATAATCGAAATGCGTTGTATATGTGTGAAACAGCAAAGAATGAATACAACTTAAATAATAATAACAAGGGCCTCAAGGACACTCAAGCAACACAACAGATTAAAAACCAAACAATACAATTCAGACTTTCAAACCATAGAAATAACAAGATATTTAGATGAAATATTAAAGTTTCTGATTGCTAGGAATAATAGTCAACAATTTTCCCTCAAAACTAAATTTTACAGAATATAAAAGGAGTCCAAGAAAAGAGATATTCAGGATAAATGAGACAGACTACTTTTAATTCCATTGTTACAACTCACTAGGTACATATTTCCAGTTAGTCACTTACCCTATCTGTTCTTATGCTTATTACTATTTAACGCCAAATGGAAATAAGATAAATTTGATCAGGAAGGATAAAATATGTTATGTTTTAAAATAGTGATACAAATATTCCCCACATAATTATTAAATACCATTAGGAGAGAAGAGAAACTGATGGAAATGCAGATGGCTGGACAAAAGACAAGTAAAGACAAGTGCAGACTTCACATTATTTGATTTTCTGTTCTCACCAGATATATTACTAGCACACCTCTGAGAAATTCCTTCCATTGATCTCCAGTGGAATTTGTGGAGTATTTTTTCCTTGAATGTTCCATATTTGTGTACAATGATGTATGCTTGTCTGCACCTTCCATTTGCCTTTTGAAATCTCCTAGTACCTGCACTGTTAAGTCCTCTCCCACTCACAGGTCTCCTTTATTTTCATAACCCATGAAGTACTGATTGAATTGATATCATAGCTTCCACAATTTCTTTATGCATTTATTCTCTTGTATATTCATACTTTACACATGCAAGAACATTGCTATATATTCATCAATGCTTGAATTGGCAGAACAAATTAATTTTACAAACATAACTACCACAACATTGTTTAGTAAAGGACACTCCATGTGACTCCATTAAAGGTCTTATGACATGAAAAACATATTGGTGTATGTTCTTTACTGAATCAAGGTAAGAGGAGTGACATGCTAGCAAACATTAAATAAGTAAATTAATCCAAGTGCAGAGAAACAAATATTTTATAATTAAACTCGCTTGTAAAACATTAAGTTTGATCTAATTGAAACTAGGGGACAGTTGTGATTTAGATGCTAGGATGATTAGAGTAAAGGTGGTGTGGGAGTCCCTTCTGTGTGCTGGGATTACCATCAATGAATAAAGAAAGTGCCTTGGCCTGTTGATGGGGCAGAACTTTGGTAGGCAGGGAAGACAGAACTAAATACTGGAAGAAAGAAGGGCAGAGTCAGAGGGATGCCATGAATCTTCCACCACAATAAGACATGCAGAAATTTTACCTGGTAAGTCACAGCCTTATGGTGATACACAGATTAACAGAAATGGGTAAAATTTAAGAGTTAGCCAATAAGAAGCAAAAGCTAATGGGCCAAGCAGTGATTTAATTAATACAAATTCTGTGTCGTTATTCTGGGGCTAAGTTAGCCGGGTGGCTGGGATGAACAGGTGGGCCCTCCCCCAACAGAAAGGGGAAAGAAATGACCAGTGGCGATAAGAGTTCAATTCTATAGGAACTTTTTTAAGATTGCTGTTCCTCAATAGGGAATCTATACAGAGCAGGGATGCCCTGTGCAATTCACAAAGCTAACAGGAAGATTTCCAAACACTGTACTATGAACAAATGACACTTTTGAAGTTATAAAGGTGTTTAGCTCTATTAAGATTTGAACAAGGTATGCATATCTTAAAATTATATGACATTCCATTAATATATTCATTTTCGTGTGCATTAATTATTAAATGTGATATATCATGGGAGATGACAGGTTGGTGTTGCTACTATACACTTTCATTTTCTGCAATGTGGAATCTGAATGTGGCATCATCCCTATGTTCTGATAAGCAGAACACCTGCATAGCCTGATAAAAAAAAAGATATCTTAAGCCTCAATTGTAAAGAGATAAGATGTTAACTGCAGAGAATCAGTCTTTCTGAGACATCCATATGTTACATCAAGGTGAAATCCCCCTTACTAACATGCTGCAAAACTATTTTAAATGGACAATTTCAGGCTACCCAATTAAATCTCTGAGAACAATAGTGAAAACAAGCAAGTGCCATCAGACATAAGTGAGTGAATCTCAAATAATCAGTTTGATGTTTTTCTGTTTTTCTATGCTTATCTTCGCTTATGATAGTCCACGGAAATTGCTTAAGTAAAGAAATGCAACAGAATCTTAAACTAATGGGCATAGCGTGCTATGCTTTAACTTAATGATGTGGTGCTTTTTGGACTATCCCACTTTATATGTAAATTTCTATAACCCTTGCAAATGGAAAATTTCATCTAGACTATGCAGCATCATTGTGCAGCATAAAATTATATCAAAATGGTTTTTCCTGATGACATGCATCCATCAGGAAAAGACCATAAAATCTTATAAACATACTTCGACCTGCTAGGTAATGATTTTCCCTGACAAGCAAATGTGCTGTTCTGATTGGATATGGAGTAATACTGTTCTAAGCAACAAAGTGATCTCAATGCCTTTTCTTTTTTCCAAGACTATCTCTCAACAAGCAAAATAAGCTGTCTAAAAATGCAGTTCTTAGGATAGCCCCTTGATAAAAGTAAGTTTTACAATATTAATCTAATAGTATTTATATATTTATGGGAAATATATTGATGAATATAGAATTCTCTAATAATTATATATTATAATATGACTGTCTTAAGATGGTGAGTGGTTTAAAAATGTCATTATAATGAGATACTTTTAATTTTACTAATTAAAGATTTTGGATGCTGTTCCAATTTGATACCAATATCTAAAATGATCTACATTCAATTGTATTTTCCTGTTATTGATCATATAGTCATATATGTTCCAATATAATATATAAATATAGTGAGACCTTTACGGTTAAATAAGAATCATACTTCTAGTAATTTAGAAATAAAATTTTAGTTAAATTTATGACCAAAAGGTGTTATTCAAAGCAATAGAATAGCTGGGAATATTCTGTATAGATATGTAGATGCTGAGAATCTGTGATCATATCACAAGGCCCAGTTCTAATACTGTTCTAATTGGCAAAGGCTTAAGCCTTTAAATGACAGTATTTGTTTGCAAGTACAAAAGTAAGGTTTGAAAATACACTGATTTTGAAAAATTGTGGCAATTTAGCAATATATATGTTGATAAATGTATACATATGCATATATACCACTAAAAAGCAATATATGTGTTTATATCACATATGTAAATAATAAAAATCTGCATATTTACTTTGAAAACCAGGACCTGGCTGCAAAACCTCACTGACACATAACAGAGACAAGATAAATAAATAGAGAAGAATGAAGCATGTTTCTAAACAATTTTCTACATAATATTTAAACTACAGTTTTCTGAATATTACAAAGAAATCAAATAAAGTGAAACCAAAATAAATATCATAATGTAATTTCACAAATACATAAAATATAGCAAAATGTATGCTTTAAACATATATACATCAGAAATAAAGAACATAAGTATTGAACTTTTAAATATAATATTTTTTAAAAGTGTTTTCAGACATGGTTTCTCTTTGGAGCTTATGTGGGATTCCCCTCTGTGTGTTGTAAATATCATTGGTTAATAAAGGAACTGCTTTGGGCTTAGAGCAGAGCTATAGGGGAACAGAGCTAGGCCGAGAAAACTAAACAAAATGCTGGGAGGAAGAGGGCAGGGTCAGAGAGAAGCCATGTATCCCCACTGAATTCAGACAGAACTTTATCCAGTAAGCCACAGCCACGTGGCATTACACAGATTACTAGAAATGGCTTAAATTAAGATGTAAATGTTAGCCAATAAGAAGCTAGAGCTAATGGGCCAAGCAGTGTTTTAATGAATACAGTTTCTATGTGATTATTTCAGGGCTGAGCAGCTAAGAACCAACAAGCAGCCTCCTTACAACATGGAGCCCTGGCTGTCCTGGAACTAGCTCTGTAGACCAGACTGGCTTTGAACTCATGAAGATTCACATGTCTCTGCCTTCTGAGTGCTGGGACTAGAGGTGTGTACCACCACTGCCCAGCTTAAACAGAAATCTTTAAAAATTGTAATTATCGACTTATAATTATGAGTATACACCATGGTTCTGGGTTGCCTCACTCAGGATGACTTTTTTCTAGTTCCTTCCATTTGACTGCATGATTCATGTGGTCATTCTTTGAACAACTGAGTAGTACTCCTTTGTTTAAATGTACCATATTTTCTTTATCCTTTTTTTTTGGTAGATCTGAGGGAGATGATGTTAGGGATGGAGACAAGAGGAGAGAGGAAAAACTGTGATCAGAATGTATTGAAAACAAGCTTTAAAACATTAAATATATCAATTCCAATATGAATGACAATTTAATGTGAAAAGAAACAGCTTTGTAGATAATTTAGAAGCTAAGTTTGAATTTGTTGGTGTTCAAAAATTAGATATGATTGACTGTGAAAGAAAATTCATTGCAAAGCATCACTTATTGATAGACAGTCTTAAAAATAGACAAGATTATAAAAGGGAATTGAGACATACCTTTTAAATAAAATTTTATAATTTAAAAGTATAAAATAATTGATAAAAATGTCATAATTTATACAATGGAGCATTTTTTAGGCATTTAGCACATTAAAAAATGAAATCTACAGGTAAATTCTTTGAACTACTAATATTCATTCTAAGTGAGATAATATGGATCCTGAAATATAAATGTGGCATGCATTTTTCTTATATTTGGATATTAACTGTTAAGTCTATGATAATCAAGCTACAATCTGTGGATAACAGAAGTTAGTTGTAGTATAAGGTACTGGAGTGAGGTAGATAGATATGGCTAGGAACAGTAGACAGACTAGATTGTTAGGGATAGATGTATGGAGTATGGTAGGAGAAAATGTGGGGACAGGGAGAGTAGTGGGGTACAAGTGAGGAAACACAAGGACACACAGCTTAAATTAATGGAAGCCCAAGAAATAGTATAATTATGCAGTTTGAATGAAAATGGCCCCCATCGGCTCACAGGAATTGGCACTATAAGGAGGTGTGCTCTTGATGTAATAGGTGTGACTTTGTTGGAGGAAATGTGCCACTGGGGGTGGTTCAGAAGCTCAAGCCAGACTCAACGGCTATCCTGTTGTTCGTACTGCAAGCTGATCCACAAACAGAACTCTCAGCTATGCCTCCCATGTCGACCTGTGTGCTACCATACTTACTGCCATGATGATAATAGTTTAAAACTCTGAATTGTAACCTGCCATCAATTAAATGTTTTCTAACATTTATGTTGCTGGGGCCATGGTGTCTCATAATAGGAATAAAACCTAAACTAAGACATATGAAAACTTAATAATTTAATATAGCAGAAACTCCCGTATATATGATCAAAAAGAAATTATTAATTCATGGTGAAGTCTTGGCCCCAACTGGCTATCTTCTTCCACCAAATGAATGTCCTGCAACTGTTACATCTAACTGATTTGTTGGTCAAAGGAATCTCATAAGAATGCCCAAACCATCCATGCTGTTGCCAAGAAAAAAACTGTAGCTTGCCCTCCACAAAATGTCAGCAAGGCTCTATTGCTGACAACACCTCACTGAATTTTGAGACATTGAGCTGGTGCCTTCTTTGAGCCTTTATCCCTATGTGCTAGGGTGTTTGATATAAAGAAACTCTGAAGATAACAAAGGAGAAGCAATAAACAACCCACCCCAAACCCTTTGGTGTGCAATAGTGTTCTGTCTGAAGATATACTTGTGCAGTGTTGGCATCAAGCTTGTGGGAGTAACTAACCAATATCCAATTTGACTGCAGATCCACTCCAGAAGATAGAATCCATACTAAACACTGCTAGCATGGCCAGAAACTTAAGAATAGATAGCCTAGGGATATAGGGGAACAGACAATGCAATATTCTACCAAAAATGTAGCAATAAAATGGCTCCTTATGACATTCCACTATACTTCTAGAACACTTCATTGATCAACCATTCTCAGAAACTCTTCCTCTTGCAGCAGATTTGAACAAATGCAGAAACCATCAGTCAATCAATTGAGAGAGAGAGAGAGAAAGAGAAAAAATACTGAGCCATAAATGAAATGTCTCTATCAAATTCCACCCCTTAATGCTCAGTAAATGAACACTGAAGAGGAGGAGGAGCTGAAAGGTAAAGATAGAGGGGATGGAGAGCACCAAATAAACCAGGCCCTCTAAATCAACTTGATTGATATGCTGTGAACTCACAGAGGCTGAAGGCAGCATATAAACAGGGCCAGCTGGGTTTGCACTGATGGGAGTTGAAAGGAGATATTGATGTATGCCCCATCCTTAAACCAGAAGCAAACTCTAATTTTTAACATTTGCAAATAAAACTTTTGTTTCCTACTCTGAATGTTGTTGGGGATACAAACAACTCTTAAGGGTAGGCTGTATGCACAACAATAGATGGCAAAGTTTTAACAGCTCAATGGCATCTTTAGAGATTCCTAGTCTCCTAATGCCATGTCAGGGATTTTACTTTAAAAAAACCTCATTTTTATTTCATTTTATTCCATTTATATTGTTTGCTCTCTCTTTAAGCCTAAATTTCTTTGTGTATATTTTATGGCTTCCACTTTTTGTTTTCATGGTGATCCTGCGTGTTCAAAATAGTGAGTCTCGTTTTCTAAACATGTGCCTTTACTTGGGTTCTTTTTCTTCCGTTTTTTTTCCTGTCCTATTGCAGTGTGTTACTTTTTGTTGTACCTTATTTTGTTTTTTATTATCATCCATTACAAGTGTGTTTATTTTCTAATGATAGAAACAAAATAGATTCTGATGGGAGGGAAAGTGGCAAGAAACTGGGAGGAGTAGAGGGATGAATAAAAATAATATCACTGCCCACAAATGGACACCAGGATTTATAATTAGTTTGAGAAAAAAGCATAATACCCATCATGGATGAAATATAACATGGAATAGAGTTTATTGGTAATAGTAGAATGATAAAACCAATAAAATTTGTAGCTCTAGAAAAATATGTGAAATGTTTCTACTTGACAAGTTTATCAATCTCCATTAGTGAGGATAAAATTATAAATCTAAATAATCACTAAACTTTACTATAGATATTTAAAAAACAAAATTATACACAAAAATAAAAATTACAACACTGTTTGGCTAATAGCTTAGGCATATACCTAGTTAGCTCTTCCATCTTAAATTAACTCATTTTTACTAATCTGTGTATCACCACAAAGTTGTGGTCTACAAGCAAAGTTCCAACATCCTTCTCCTTGACTGCTACATGGCATCTCCAGACTCTGCTTACTCTTTCTCTCTCTTTCTGTTCTGATTTCCCATGTGGTTTTACTCTGCTAAGTCATTGGTCCAAATAGCTTTATTCATCAACCAGTAAGAGCAATACATATACAAAAGGACATCCCACATCAAATGTCAAATAAAATTATTGCAGAATTTCAGAGAGAAAAACATTTTTGATCTAGAAGAGAATAAAAACTGTTGTATAAATTTATATAGTACAGCCTTAAGTGTATATAATAGAAAATTTAATTTTAAATTATGAATAAACATGTCTCATATTTTTAAGTGACTTTAGGCACTACATGCCTGGTCACTTTCCCAGTATTGTGATTTCAATAACTGTAAAGATTATATTAAAATGTATTTCTACTGTCAGAGACAAACCCAAAATGAACAGATGACTTGAGAGTTTATATTAGAGACAGCAGTGGCTAAATGACCAGAGACACTAATTCTGTCGCCTCTCCTTGAACACATACCTACTTTAACATGTCAGCAATAGTACTAATAATGTCATTTTTTTTTTCTATTGAGAAATATTCTATTGTTTCCTTTAAGGTGAATGAATTGTGCTTTTAGGAAAGTAATTTAGGTAGGAAAGATCTATCAGTGGATAAAACAATTAAGTATGAGGGTTTGTGCTTAGATAACCAGGAATAAGACAAAATATGAAGAAAACTTTAGGAAAGTAATTTAGGTAGGAAAGATCTATTAATGTATAAAACAATTATGTAAGTATGAGGGTTTGTTCTTAGATAACCAATAAGACAAAGCATGAGTGGAGGTGTTCTCTAGACACTTTCTCCAGTTTATCCTGGAGCTGTATTTCCACTACTGTCCTCCACTCTCCTCACTCATCTCGATCATTTGCTAAACTTCTTCAAAATTGTAAGCTAATTCTTAGATAAAATTAGATTCTAGGTCTCAAGACACAGAATCTCATGTTTACTCACTGAAAACTTTCAAACTTCAATCCACCTAGAGCATATCAGGAAGTCCTTCTGCATAGATTAGACCAGACTAGGCTTTCTGTTTGATACTTGTTTACCAGTTTGATATCTTCTTAAGATAAATGATATCCTCATAATAAAATAATTTACATAGTTTTTAAATACCTATCATTCTATAATGGGCCTTGAGTCGTGACAATTATTGTGTTTTTTTTTCTGTTTTGTATACCTCATAATTTTAGTATGTATGTAAAATGATTTCAATCTATTGTCTGATGAGAAATTCAAAATAAAATCAGTAGCTTTTAGGTAGTAATAAAAAAGAAAAGTCCAATACTCTTGATAAGGTAATGAAGAATAGATTTCAATTAAATGACACATTTATTATAGCATATGGCCATCTGTTTCCCAGTTATGCAGGATTCTGTTATGTGCTGAATGCATGCAAGTCTCAATGTAGTAAGAAGTATATAGAAACCTTTTGAAAAATTGAATTATTAATATAAGTGACTTCATGATATAGTGGAGCAAACCATGCTCTTAGAAGTAAAAGGCTGTAGTCATAAATTAGACCTATGATGTTGAACAAAAGCACTTACACCTTCTTTGCTTCAGTATACACATTTACATGATGAAAAGTGACTCCTCTTACTCTGTTTATAAAATCTGTTGCAACAGGCTTTGCAGAGTATGAATAAATCAGCTTAAGGCAATACATATAAGCCTGGGTGCTGGTCTCCTGCTATCATAAGGACACAATAATTTTAGTGTAGAACATTTAAATGTGATTAGAGGCATAAGCTGTTGTTATTTCTGGTTTCATCTCAGTGGTAAAGATATCTGGAAAGAACAGATCATTTTCCCCTACAGAAAGAAGGTACATAGTATGAAGCCATTTCATAAACTCATCAGATCACATAAGTTGTACAGGAAACCACTAAGAAAGCTGGAACAAAAGCTAAATGACATATATATCCTGAAGACACCATTAATGTAAATGTGTAATATTGCATCATGTTCTCCCCTGCATCTGACCAAACTTTAGTGTACTGAAAAAAAACAAACAAAAAACTAGCCCTTCACCTCCATATTCTGAAAATATTTATTCAACCAATATCATGATTATCTTCTCTTTTTATTCCACATGTAAATCTCTAAAGAATTCCATGAGCACCCTTATAAAGTATCTTGGAGCCATTTATCTGAGTCACAATTATCAAGGTAAACTGGGACTTGTTTTCAACTCTGAAGAGTGTAGGGTTCTCCATATAGATGACCTTGTCAAGTCAATGGAACTCCCTATTCATGGGTTCCGGTACCTTTTCAGTTCAGCTTGTGTTTACAACCCTCCCTCATTATTGGAGGATGCCACAAAGCTCAGAGAATACCTCTCAGGTTCACATTTGTGCTAACAAAGATGGGAGGAAATGAGGGAAAGAAGGAAGAAAAGTTTGAGAAGCAGGTGAAAGGTGCTTGTTTAAGAAAATACTTCTGTTTAATGAGCAGCATGGTCTTAGGGTTAGAATAAAGAGTATATTACACACGTGTGAATGTTGGCAATATGATTAAACTGTGAATTAATCTGTTATGATTATTGAATGAACTATACATGACGTATTTTATGTATTTTAATACCCAGCTAAAGAATTAGAAATAAATGATAGAGTAAATTATAATGAACATCTCAGATTGAACTCCAGTGAGGGAAGTCATCAGTAATTCTCATTTGAAGTAATGTTAATTCAGATAGGCAGAAATAATACATATACAAAAGAACTTTAGAACTGTAATTATTAATGCATAAGAATAGAATATAGATGAAATAAAACCATTAAACTATATTCTAATAAAAAATACCCTGCATATAAATTTATACAAACAAAGGGATTGGTATTAATTTCATACCTTAAATAGCTATGAGACAACTTAGAATCACCAGTTATTCAATTCTCAGAAGTAAATACATTCAGAGAAAATTGTTAGCCAATAAAAGTACTTTTAAATAAAAGAACTGAACTTCTTTTCTGTTAAAAGCTAAATTAAACATAGAGCTGGAGAATTCAATTTAGGTTGAATTAATTGGAAGTGCAAGAAAGTCATGGAGGTATGCCAGGATCACCCAGGCCTCCTGATGGACAAAGCTGGAAAAGATTTAACTGAATAAATAATGTTACCAATTGTAATACAAACAACATAAATATTAATAGCTCTATGTTGATAGAAAAAGTGATTTAATACCTTGATGAATATTGAAGATGTTGCAAACAACTATTAGCATTCCAAATAATATGCTAAGATTAAAAGGAAAAAGATAATAACTCATTATGTAATCAAAATAATTACTGTAAGTAAATCTGCTCATGACTGGAGAAAATACTGGTCCTATATACAGAAGAAAAATAACTACAAATCCTCATTCTGTGTCTTCACAGATCTCCACTCTGTGTTTTTTAACAACTTTCTATCAGCCATCTCTTAAAGGATCAGTTTCTCCTATTGAGTGTGGTTTAGTTTTTATAATGTACCTTTAATTGTGCATTTAAATACTTTTTGAATAACTTTCAGTAATGCATTTTGATCCTGTTTATACCCTTCCCAACACCTGCCTTCCCATTTACAAACTCCTTATCTACCCTCATAAGTTTGAGTCTTCTCCTTTTTTAACCCACCAGGCAAATATATGTAGTACCCCTATGCTCTTGAAATTATCACTTTGCCTTGAAATATGGTCAACTTACTAAGGGATTTTAAACAAAAACTTATTCTCACAAGCCAGCAGTTATCAGTTATCCATGGCTCTTCAGTTAGTGATGGGAATTATGGCACACCTACCCTTTTTAGAATGTGATTCACAGGTTTCATCACATGCAGATCTTATGCCACAATTGGGAAGTCTTCTTTGTGCAAATACACTGCTCTGGCAGGAAATCACTTTCCTTGTAATCACCTACAACCTCTGCCTCTGAAACAATCCCAAGCCTTGAGAGGTGGGTGTTTTATATTTGTCCCTTGTGGTCCTGTGGACTTTGACCAGTTGCATATGTTTGTGCTTTTTTTTTCTTTTTTTCTTTTGTTAGCTGCTACAGGAAGAAACCACAGGGAAGTTTCTTCCTGCACAGTTGAGCAATGAACTAACCTGTGAGTATAATGACTTGTCAGTAGAATCAGTTTAATACTGTGATACTGTGGCCTTTTAGTAGAATTTAAGTAGCACTTTCTCTCTTAGGGCATATGACTTATCTTGGTCCAGGCTCCTGTCCCTGATAATCACCAGGTATGGATTTTGTCTTGAGCAGTCCACCTTAAATCCAATCACAAAGTGGCTGGTGTCTGTTAACAACTCACTTCAATAAATATAGGGAGAGGAAAAAAAATCACTTGACTTGTTGAAACCTGGAAATGTGGGTATGTTAAGAAAGTGACCAATATCAATCAATACATATCAATTCACAGTGATTTTTCTAGGAAAAATTTTTTGTGAAATTCTTTATCAAATAATTAGCCAAGCTTAATTATGTCTAAGAAAAAACAAAATGTACAACTAAATAGAGAAATATTCTAAAAAATCTTGACCAAACTTTTTAAAAATTTAACAGTATTAATTGTTAAAAATGAAGACTTTGTGAAGGGTTCAGGAGGATAAGGAATTATGACAATTGAATCTACTTGGCCTCTTCAGTTTGAATCTCCAAATAAGTAATTAAATAAGTATAGGACTTCTTAGGAGGAAAATTCTAAAATCTGAATTAGTAGAGATATTGGTTAATACATTATACCAGAATTAATATTTACTTTCACAAATATGTTTTTATTTTCTTTAAAAAAAATAAAACCACCTTAGGAGTAACTGGGGATATTAGTATTTGAGTAAGCTTTGTATTATCTTGAAACTTTGCTGTTAAACAGTTTATTTTCAAACAAAAAGAAATAAATTAAATATATTTTTATAGGAAATGAGTATAGAGCCATAAAATGAGGAGTTATATAAAAAATTATAAGAAACACATGAGTTAATGATGCTGATTGAGTTTAAAATGCCGAGAAAATTTCAATTTTGAAAAGATTCTGTTGGCAAAGAGGATCACTTGGGACACCACAACCAACAAAGGCTTTTAGAAAGGGTATTGGTTGCTCTCCACAAATGGAAACTAAGGTCTTATTGCTGAAGACAACACACACATAACTCACAGAACATGGAAAAGTCTATCTGGTATCTGTATAGAGTCTTTTGTTGTTGTTGTTGACACAGGGTTTCTCTGTAGCTTTGGAGCCTGTCCTGGAACTAGCTCTTGTAGACCAGGGTAGCCTCGAACTCACAGAGATTCACCTGCCTCTGCTTCCCCAGTGTTGGGATTAAAGGCACCACCACCATCTGGCTAGAGTCTTTACCCCTACAGCCTACTGTCCATGGTACTAGAATGTGTCCTGCATTCTACCAAAGCAGAAAGGTAAACAGCAACTCAACTATAAAGACTTCTATCTAAAACAGTAACATGTCAGCAAGATACACTGGTTCAATAGTGGCATAAAGCTTATGGGAGTAGCCAACGAATATCTAAGTTAAATAAATGCCCATTCAATGAGATTGAACCCATTCATCTTACTGCCTTGTTGATCAAGAACCTGAGACTAGATAACCAGAGGACCTATGGGAAAACCAAATACCACAGTTCAAAAACGGAACACAGCCTTGTCTTGTTCCTGATTTTAATGGAATGGCTTGGAGTTTCTCTCCATTTAATTTGATA
>LOJH01030387.1:3646-17123 GCA_001685095.1 Ellobius talpinus | reverse complement strand
GACCACCACCTGCACCCGGTTCACCGACGAGTATCAGCTCTTCGAGGAGCTCGGAAAGTAAGCGTCCTCGCCTGGCATCTCCTCCCGCGACCCCCGTGTTCCCCGTGGGGGGAGAGGGAGCCNGCAGGCCGAAGCGGGGTGACGGACCCCTGACTTGGTGCGGGTGGGGCACAGAGGGGAGGAAATCCCTGCCCCACTGTGGCGGGTGCCCCGAAACCCCAGCCCACCTCCCTGGGTCCTCCACCTCTCCACAGGAGACTTAGTGAATTTACGATCTCTGCAGTTGTAGCTGTCATCCTGGGAAGTGTGCGCGCACGCGAGTGTGTGTGTGTGTGTTAGTGTGTGTGTTAGTGTGTGAGTGTATCTTCGGAGAGGAAAGGAGATGCATGCAAAAACGCAACATTTATCACATTTTCGGTAAATAGATGTCTCCTGTTCAGCCCGCGGTCGGTGTGTCTGCCGTCTGACCCAGGTTCGGATGAGCTGATGAGCACTGGCTCTCAGAGATGGTGCCATATTTATCGATGCCGAAAGTTCAACTTGGCTTGGTGGAGAGTCTGGTTCGGCATCCAAATAGTTGTTCTGTCCAGGAAAAGGGCCACCCAACAGAACCCACACCCCTGCCCCATATCCGCTATTCTTTGCACTAAAGGATTCGCTCACCATCATTCTTAGAGGATTAAGTACGTGCACATCTTTTCGGAGATTTATTTATTGAGGCATCGGAAAAGCCCCCTCTCTGGAACTCAGGAAAGCGCTTCCCAAGGTAGCCTACTAGCCTTGTGGTTGCATAAAACGACCTCCTCCACTTAAGTGCCAGAACTTCTTGTTAAGGAGGGACAGGGTACCTACAGAAGATCTGTACAGAGATCCAGACAGGAATGCTGATTTACCAAGCATCCAACCTCAAACCAGTTCTTCTATCGCAAATTTCGACAATTAGGGAAAAGATGCATTTCTGTGTGTGCCATGGGTTCCCACAGTTGCATAAAAGTAAGTGTAAGCATTTTTAACGGAATGAAAATGATATTTTCATAGATGATTTGCTGTTGAAACATGGAGACATGTCGGAAGAGCAGCTTAATTCAAATCTCTCCCCTCCCCCAGCCCAAACCAGGCAGAGAAATCACCTTCCTCCAGGATCTGGTAAAGCACCAGTGAGCCCCAGATTTATGTTTTAATGAAAACAATCGCAATATTTACTTACTTGGAGCCACGTTAATTATTTTTCCTACCGAAATAAACAGGCAGCAGATTTTTTTTCCTCCCCTGTTTCCAGCTCTGCTCTTTGCAGGGTTTGCTCTGAGCATTTGGTGTTTTGTGAGTGTGAAAATGAAATGTTTTCGAATTTCATGTGAAAACTAGAGTGGTCATAATCAGCATTTCCTTTTATTTTGTTGATTAATAATGTGTGTTTCCAGTCAATTAAAAATTACTTTTTTATTCCTCAACGTTTAGAAATAATTGTTCATTTTCTAGATAATGTTTTTATTATGCTGATATTTCACAGAATGCTCAAGACTCATAAATATGCTCAGGTTTGTAAGTTTCTAAGTGGATACTAGATCTGATTATACTGCTGACTTGCTAATTGTTGGTTTCTAGGGGGGCATTCTCAGTGGTGAGAAGATGTATGAAGATCCCTACTGGACAGGAGTATGCTGCCAAAATTATCAACACCAAAAAGCTTTCTGCTAGGGGTGGGTATTTTAAACCACATTTATTTACACAAGTTAATTTTGTATTTGTTGTGTGGATTGGTGTTGTCTTGTAAGTAAATATAGCATGTAGTTATAATTGAATTTTAAGCTTAGGTGTCATATTACATACTGATATTTTTTCGTTGCAAAATGTCTCTGGGTCTGTACACTTTGAAAGTAAATGAAAAAAATGTAATTGTTATCAGTGACTGATTGAAATGCTGTCTTATGAGCAGTAACATAAATAAATATTTTGCAAAGCAAGTAAATGCCACGAAATGCATTTTGCTTTTAGTTCTATCTAGTGTGAAATAACTTTCAGAAGGATCTTAGAATGGAAAAAATGTAAGTCTCATAACTGACATAATTCCCTTTCACTTCTGAGATGAAAAACAGGTCATGGTTCAGTTGAATGTATATTGCAGTTATAGTTACAGCTGAACTTAATACATTGAGGTATATTTAACTTCAGTGGCTTTGGCAAGATTAAAAAAAAAGACCACTACTGTAATCTAGGAAGTTAGCTTAATTTTGATGTGCAATAGGTTAGGCCTTTAACTTGGTCTTCTGAATTAAATTTCCCACCAGATATGCAATGTATTTTACACCTGTAGTTTATAGCCATGGAGATAATTCATACTTGAAGCTGTTGACATAAGTTTTTTAAAAAAGCAACTTGGAGCCATGTGTTCACATTTTTTAAAAATCATTTTGTTTGAAATCATGCAAAAACATGTATGCTGAAATGCTGGGCATCGCATTGTCTGCAGGCATGTGCCTAAGGTATTTCCATGGGAATTTATAGTTTGATGGAATTAAACTGAAAACAAAATGAGCAGAATACCATACTGCATCCCATCTCAGTGACCTGGTTTATTTTAAGTAGTGAGAGGAAATTCCATTAAAGCTAGTTTTCCTCACTGAATATATCTTTTAAGACAAACCACTTAAGGATGTCTGGATATCATTGCTCTTGTCCTTTGCTGAGGTAAATGGATTTACAAATTCTACTTTTAAGATGCGCTGTAGGGTTCAGTGTATCTATTATCTTCATCCAATTTGCTGTAGTTCAGAGAAAGGTATATGCTAAACTACCCGCGAGCACTATGGAGTCCTGGTATGAAAACGGATGAGGAACAAGCTATGCTAATTACATTTCCCCTTCTAGTCTCCACTCCATTGGAAGGTTTGAAAAGAATGACAAGGGGTGCAGAAGTATAAATGGCAGTTTAAGGGAAAGAAGAAGACTGAAACCAGTCAGACTTCTCCTAGTGATTGTGTTATTTTCTCTGATGTGATAGGCACTTTGCCAGTGGTGGACTATCAGATTTGGAGAGTGTTGCCATCCCTATTCTGAGTCTTTTAATGACTTTAAGTTTCACCTCAGGACCAGTGAGACTGGTAGTCACCTTTACTAACTTTATTAATTAGAGTCAACACTTTTTATCCTCTTCTTCCCATACTCCCTATATCAGACTGGCAGTCTTGCTCACTCTCTTCTCCTCTATGGGAGAAGAGTGCCCCCGGCTGATTGGCTCCTGCTCTTTCCTCTCTGTGCCATTCTACCTGTAGAATGCCTTTCCTTCCCTCATTTGCTCAAGCTGAGCTTGTACGCATCTCCTTCCTGACCCAGAAGACATTCTTACTATCTTCCTTTGCTACTCTTTAGGGTTTTTTTTTATTATTTTTAGTTTTATATATATATATATATATATATATANGTGTGTGTGTGTGTGTGTGTATGTATGTGTGTGTGCGTGTGTGTGTGTGTGTGTGTATGCATATGCACGTACACGTGAGCGTAGGTGCCCTGGAGGCCGGAGACATCTGATTCCCATAGCTGTGAACCCTCAAGCATGAATAGTAGGAACTAAGTTCCTACTCCCCGTTGGAACAGGAAGATCCTTTATCTGCTGAGTCTTCTCCAGCCTCTTACTCTGCATTTTCTTCCCCTTCCAAGAACATCATCTGTCCGGGAATGTCGTGCTCTGGGCCTCAGTCCTGATTCCTGTAGCTGCTAGCCATGTGATCTTAGGAAGTTTACCCATTTTAATCTGAGCCTCAGTTTTTCATCTGCAAAATGGGGGTGAGATAGAGCCCTTTCTTACAGGGTTTTGATTGATCTGATTGCCTTAATGTGTAGTGCACAGTGGTACCTCTTATAGCGTATGCGCTTAGTGAGTATCAACTGCTACCATTATATGATAGGAGTGTAGTAATGATTAAATTGCTTTCCTTTTTTTTTGAAAGATCTTACTTAAAGTGAAAGCTCTTGAGAATTGCCAATCTAGTGCCAGTTCTGATGTGCCCCACTTGAAATAGTGACTCGATTGCCTAGTGTGTAAATTTGATCCAGACATGTACTTTTCTAAGGTCTCAGATTCTTCATCAATAAAACGGTAAAACTTACACAATGAGTCCCATGGGGTGTTTCCGGGAGTTAGTGAATTTTGCGAGAACTATATCTTAAGTGGGAAAGTGTCCTGTCTGTTTGACTTATTACACTCATCTGTAAAGAATAAAGTCACTTCTTATAAAATGCTCTGCAACTTTATTTTATATCAGCATATAATTGAAGGTGGTCTTAGAATAGTTTTATTTTGCACTGTATATATTTGTTTGAATTGTTTCCATATTGAATTACAGATTATTTGAAGGAAAATGCCATGCTTTTATCTTTGACTTAGCATTCAAGTGTATGGCTTTGAGGACACTGAGGCGCTTCAGGACAAAGCAACTGGAATGAAGTGTACTTACTACATTATTTGTGAAGTGGTTAAGTACTTTGTTAATTTCTGAGAACCAGCCTGTACTGAAATCTGTCAAGTATATCCAGAGACTGTGTTTTAAAAAAAACAATTTTTGGAAGCTGGAATGATGTCTCAGCAGTTAAGAGCAGTGACTGCTCTTGCAGAGGATCCTGGGTTTGATTCCCAGCGTCCACATGGTGGCTAAAAACTGTCAATAATTCCAGTACCAGAAGATCTGAGGCCCTCTTCTGATCTCTGTGAACAATGCATATGTGGTGCACAGATTTACATGCAGGAAAAACATCTACACACATAAAAATAAATATTAAAAATACACAGCCTAAATTTTCTTTTAATAACACTCCTTTTATAATAATCTAGTTTAAATTTTTTTGCAGGAAAATTTTACAGTGAGAAACATTCAAAGGCAAATATAGAATTCAGTGCAATATAGTATGTTTAATTTTTTCCAAGAAAATAATTTTTTGGGAACTGCATCAGACACTTTTGTGAAATGGACAATTTTTTGTGCAACTTTTTGTTTATATTATTTGATATAGCATGCCTTTTAAAAACTAATCCTTCAGGCTGTGTGTTTTAAAGACAAGGATATTTCTACCACTCAACTAATTTTTTTTATTTCCTTTTGTGCTGGGAATTTAACCTGGGGCCTCACACATGCTAGGCAAACACACTACCATTGAGCTGTGTTATCTGCTCTCAACTAATGCTCTTTAGCTGTAACAGACAGAAAGAGAAAGTGCCATTTGTCAATAAATCCAGGGCTATGAGGGAAATTGCCAAACATTTGGCTGGATTCCTACACAAATTTGCACATCCCTCTCCGCTGTCACTCGGGCCTTTTGCTGTGCCTAGCCTATACTGGGTTTTCAGCAGACAGTTTTAGTTACATTTTCTCTCACCATTAGTCACATACACCACGTTTGGGAGACCCGGCGTCTGTTGAAGAATTTCTTTGTGTTTTCATCTGCATATGTGCACAGGACATTTGGTGTGAGTGTTACTGAGGATGTAGGTCAGTGGGTGCAGTATACTCGTTGAGTTGCTTGTTAAAAAATTCTTTGAAAAGCTCCTAAGCATAGTCAATATGTGATACCTTATATGTGGCTTACAAATCCTGAAAAGTTGTTTTAATTAGGGATATTTAGTAAGTAGTGAGTAGTGATGGTAGAATGTGTCTTATTTTTCATCATAGGAAGTGGATATGCTGACATTTGACCCAAGCCCTTAGGTTAGTATCTATCAAATACTAAACTCGTTACAATGTAGATATTTTGTCCATCATCTGGGCACGTTTAGGGCTTGGAGCTGTTACTAGGTGAGGGGAGGAAGACAGTGGTGTACGCCCCAGTTGGCTGCTGGTGCCAACCCCAAGAGCCTTCAGGGACAGGCCATGTGGCAGACGGTGCATTTTAAAACTCTTCAGTCGTGGGGATGATTTCTTGATGTTCATTTCCTGATGCGTGTTTTTATCCTTGGAAAGCCCTCACTACAACATAACCAGGCACATCATAGTTACTGTTTTTACAAAAGGAAAATTGATTATAAGCTTTAAGTAACAAATGACATAGAAGTTTTTTACATTTACTCCATTGCTAAAATTGGCAAGTTATATTTCTGTAATGTAAATCATTTTAATTTTATTATCCTAATTCTGTTAGTTCCTAATTCATACTATTAGGTGGAACACAAATCGGGACCCTAGGAAACTAGTTGACCATGTATGTGAATTCAGTGTTGTATCTATACCCCAGGTAATATTTCTTTTTGTTTGTTTCAAGAAAGATGTCAAAAACTGAGGCTTGCTGCTTTTATTTTTAACATCTGAACAGTTAAGAAATTATCTTAGTCTCAATTTTATGCCTACTTTCTTGAATCACAATTAAGACTGAGACAGATAGATTGAATGAAGCTCCAATTCTATCTTGTTGATTTGTCACTTTGGACCAATTGAACAACAACAACAATAGTAAAATATTGAAAATAATGTTTTAAGAAAGCATTAAAAGTTGTTTTTGTTCTGTATGTGAGCCTGAAATAGTGTGTGCTATTAGCATTACTTTGTGTCTTGTTACTATGGTTAGTCATACTTAACTTTTGTGTTTGGAAAGATTTTTTTTATGTGTTTTTCTCTGTATGTATGGGGGTAAATCACATGCCATCTGATGCAAAAGGCCTCAACCTTTCCTTGGAGCTGGAAATGTTTGTGAATCACTGTGTGGGTACTGGGAACCGAACCCAGGTCCTTTGTTCGAGCACCAAGTGCTCTTACCTGCTAGATCACCTCTCCAGCTCCGTATCCTTTTTTATTCTGAAACTTTTTTCATACAATATATTCAGATCATGCTTTCCTTTCTCTAGCTACTTCCAGACCCTCCACCTCCCAATCCACCCAACTCCTACCTTTTTCTTTCTTCAGAAAACAATCAAAAACCATAAACAAACTAGAATAGAATAACACACACACACACAGGAACAAACAAACACACAACCCCTCTCAACTAAAACACATAAAAACAGCAAAATAAGAAGCTACAATTTATAAGCAAAAACTAGTAAGACGAAAAATGTCCCAACAAAGCCATAGGAGGAAAATGTCTATAAAAATACCATTGAGTTCATTTTGTGTTGGCCACCTACTGGTAGGCATGGGGCCTGCCTTTAAGTATGGTTCATCCCCCAGTGAAACTCCGTTGAAGAAAACTACATTTTTCCTTTCCAAGCAGGTGTCCATTGCAGGTAGCTTCTTGATTAGGAGTGGGAGCCTATGTCCACTTCCCTGTCTTGGTGCTGGGACCCCATCTGGCTTAAACCTGTGCAGGCCCCGTACGTGCTGCCAGTCTCTGTGGTTCATTTGTGCCTCACCATTTGGAACACTATTTCCTTATGTCATCTATATATTGTTATGTGGGTCTTAATATTGGACATCTATTTTCTTCAGTAAGTGAATTAGATTACTGTTGACAGTCAAACTATTTTAAATGATTAAAATATGTTAATCTATATCCAGGTTTTCTGCTTTCCAATAATAAGAGAGACTTAATAAGCACTGTTACATAGGTACCTCTCTATGATTCTAAAAATATTGTCACTCTCTCTCTGTATGAGACTGGTCACCAACAAAATACCTTTGTTCATACATTTAGGTGAACACTTCCATTTTCATTGAAATATTAAATAAAATCAACGTGAAAAAAGTTACCTTTAAAAATATTGTATTTATTATGTGTGCATGAGAGAGAGAGAGAGAGAGAGAGTTCATCCACAAGTAGCAACAGATAGTTCACCTACGAGCATGTGGGTGCTTGTGTAAATCAAACATTCAGGATTGGGTTCTCTCCTACCAGGTAGTTCCTGAGTGTTGAACTCAGGTCATCAGGCTTGGTGGCAGGCATCTTGACCCAATAAGCCATTTCTCCAGCTTATAAGTAATTCCTTATGAATCCCTTTTATGTTAATCATGATATACTAGCAATCCTATTGGGATTTTCCCTACATCTTATCTTTAAAAGTTTTGCCTTGAGTCAATGCATAGTGCTCTAGATTTGCCTTTTCCCTTCCTGTCCATTTTATTAGGGTGTAGTATATTTTGCAGTGTGTTTTGTATTTCACTGGCAATTGATTAATGGTTGTTTACATAGGGATCTATGTTAAACAGTTTGCTACAAGACATTTAGTGAAATGCCCTGGAACACACTGAATAGATGGGGTATTAGCAGGCTCTTAATACTTAGCACCTGTCTATCTATTGACAACTTATAGTTCACTTCCTTATACAGGTTATTAAATGAGTTCGCATGATTTACTTAAGTGTTGGATACGTTTTGAGCATGATTACGGCATAGGAAATAAAGATTACACAAACAGACTTCATAGGAGATACAATGAGTTACAATCTAGTGAGAATAACGTACTATAGGGTTTTAAAAGAAGAAAGATGATTTCTTCCTGGGAAAATCAAGGGAAACTGTTTCTCCTAGTGTGGATTTAGAGGCTTAAAGTCACAATGCCCCACTGCCAAGCCCAGCTCTGCAATTTGAGGAAGTTGTTGAGAATGCTGAAATATCTGATTAGAAAGAAAATGGCATTGTATTACTGCAGTAGATTTATTGAAATTATCCATACATATACAGTTCTTTTTTTAAAATACAATCTGTTCTTAGTTTAGTTTACTTTTTGCTTTTGGGGGATTTTGAGACAGGATTTCACTCTGATGTCCAGGCTGACTCAAAACTCAGCACATGGCTCAGGGTAACTTCAAACTTTCGGAAGTCCCCTCAATGCAGGGAAGATAACTACAACCCCCACACCCAACTATTTTATTTATTTTATTGTGCTACTGGGGACTGAACCAGGGTCCTTGAACACACTAAGCCAGAAGAGCTCTGCCACTGAGCTGTAACTCAGCTCTTTGGGACGGAATTATTTTAAGTAAACCGGCAGTTTTCAGCTGACAGAACTGCTCTGATCCCAGTTCAGATGTGTTCTGTAATTGTATACAAATGCAGGGAATCGCCTAAGTTTTTGCATTCAGCTGCAGCCCACGCTATTCTGATACTCTCTCACTTTCCCAGTCAATAATGCCATCTTCATCAATAATGATTTAGAAAAAAATGAAATGGTCTTAGCTGTTATTTAAAGAGTACCTTGTAGGTGTCATGGCTGCACATCCGTAAGATGTTTGGTTTCATTTTGTTCAGTCTATATTGCAGACTACTAGAAGCAAACCATTATCTCAGTTGTTTTTTTAATTGGAAGCTGAACCTGTTGCATAAGGTCTAAAGGTAATAAACTGGGGCTGTTGCTCACTTGGTGCAGTGCTTGCCTAACATTCAGGAAGAGCAGGGATAAACCAGACTTGATTGTAGTCCTGTAATCCCAGGACTTGAGAGGTGGGGCAGAAGGATCTAAAGTTCAAGGCCATCCTTGTCTCTTTAATGAATTTGAGGTCAGCCTGGGCTACCTGAATGGGATCTTGTCTTAAAAAATAGTAAGTGCTAGAGTGAGACTTTCAAGCCAGTTCCTCTTGCTCTGGAGGCTGACTCAATCCATTGTCCTACCCCATGGACTGCTGATACCCAGAACTTAAGCCTTCTGTATTTGGTGGTATGTGCTTGGCTCTATGCAAAGCACCACGTCTTACACCTTTTTACATTTCTGTTGAAGTGAGGGCCTTGAGTCATACTTTTGGAGAATACATTTAGAATTCCAACTTGTGAGAAAAGATAGCATTTTAATCGCTATGGTAACGTCAGATCCAGTTGAAGTTTCAGATGACTGTGTGGTCCTTTCGAGAAGGAAAAATAATGCAGTGGAAATGTTGTCAAATGCTAGGCAAGTGATTGCAGAAGAGTTTCTGATGCCCAGCAATGCATTCCTAGGATCACTTCTGAACAAGGCACCTTTGTCTGCAGAGAAAACCAGCCATTTAACCAAAGGTAGACTAGGAGACATGTACTTAGGAAGCCATTCTTGTTCTCTGGTTTATTTTCTTTAACCAGTGAGGAAAGGAAGACAGTTTTGTTATTTTGTAGTTTCTTTTTCAGCAGTAGTATTGAGTGTGTCAGACTCATACAGAAAGAATGGAGCAATTAAAAGGAAATGAAACATTGTGTTCAATATGCATTGTAAAAATAGGTGCAGTAGGAACAGTACAGGTGTCCAGATGACCCTTGATGATACTGCTGGTTAACAGTTAATCTTCTACTGAAGGTGCTCAGCTGTTTCCAGATTACATAGGGCTTTAAATGTTTTATTCCTTAAACGTTGGCATATATGGTTTTATATATATATATAATTATGAAACAATTATCAAGGGCTCAAAAGTCTCTAGTTGACTCTGACTGGGCTGTGTCCTGTTTTTTTGAGGCTGTCAGCTCCTTGCTCATCTTTTATCCCTTCTCTGTCCAGCATCAGTTACTGTCCCTTGTGATTTTCGGAGAGAAACCCCTATCAGCCTTCCAGTTGATTTTTTAATTAACTGGAAGATCTTCAATAATGGAAAACTTACACACTCAAGATACAGGTTAATTGCATTTTGTTTTGTGTTGTATAATATAGACTCATAAAATAAAAGGCATCTTTTTTATGTATTAATGTATCATTTTGGCTGGGTAAGATGCCTGGGTAGTTAAAGGTGTCCATCCCACAAGCCTGGAAACTTACATTTGATCTGATCCCTTGACTCCATGTAAAGGTGAATGAAGAGAAACAACTGCACAGAGTTGTCTTCTGACCTTCACACACACATAATAATAATAATAACAACAATAATAATAATAAATACCATTTAACCTTTTCCTTTAAGGTCTTCAAAAGATGCAAAGTATTTGGAATTTTTATTAGTAATTTTTTTCTATTATTTTGCAGAAACTTTATTAATATGATGGTTACACATTGAAAAATTAAGAATAATTTATATTAAATGGATATGTTAAATATTAGGGCTGGAGAGACGTATCAGCAGTTAGGGGCAGTCACTGCAGAGGACTGGAGTTCAGGTTCCAGTGTTCACTTTGGATGGTTAGCACTTCAGCTTAGGGGATTTGAGGGTGACTCCTAGACCCCATGGTACCCAGATGCACGTATGCAGACATGCACATACCCAGAAATAAAAAATATTTCTACAGAATATAGACTATTTCTATAGTAATATAGCCAGAGCAAATTTATTAAAATATTATACTGTCCTTTAAAATCTATGGAAGGTGGAGTTATGCCATGTTACACTATTTGTACTTAAGTTAAAATTTTAAGTTTTGATGTGGGAACTAAACAATGTGTGATATTTGGAGGACTGTGCTTCAGTACTATTTCATCCTCAAACTGTGAAGGGGTCATCTTTCTTTCTTCCCTGAATGGTACCTGAACTCCCCCCCGGCCCCCCGCATCCCAACCACATGCAGTTGTCTTTTCCTGGCCCCATCTCAACACACTTTGGTGTTTGTAGGGATTCATCTCAACTGGAGCTGCAGTTTCCTTCTTGCTACAGCCCTCTTCAGTAGCTTCCCAAACAGGTTTTCTGCTGTTAACACTGTTAGTTCCTCCTTATGCCTTTCAGCAGTGACTTAGCTGTGGGCATCTTGATTAGTTCTTGCGAGTACGGAGCAGAGAGTTTCTGTCCTCTAGTATTTCCTGGTCTTTTGGGGTGGATGTCAGCCTGGAGAATACAGAATTGTGAGAGGGCTAATACAGAATTAGGAGGTCAGGCCTTTGGGGAAATTGTGCTTAGAGTTAAGATAAGGACAGGAAAGGGCGCTGTACAGAGGAACAAGAAAGCCGGTCCCACCTTAAGGTTGGAGTGTGAGCCCTGAAGAGCAAAGAGGGCTGAAATCTTTCCCCTTCCCAGCCCAGCCCAGCTGCTGCCTCCCCTACAGCATCACTTCCAGGATCACCTCTCCCTTCCTCCCCTTCCCAGCTCTAGCCAGAAGTGCCTTTGCCCCCTTTCAGTCTGTTGTATTTTGGATTGTTTATAGCGCCTTTCCTTATATTGCAATCATATATCACTCAGTTTTGAGGTACCTTGAGGAGATTTCTTCATGAATCGTAGCATGTGCCCACTGTGGTGACTGTAAGATTGTAAGAACTCGCCACTGTTGAATGAGTGGAGAAAAGAGAGGGAAAGAGTCAATAAAACGCTGCCTCTTAGAGTAGACCTCAGGGAGAGACGATCGATAGGCAAGGAGCAATGGAGCTGGGGCTTCATGTCAGATGACACGCAATTATTTCAAAATTTAACTGCTGACTCACAAATTATTTCCTCAATTCTCTGGTTACAAATCCCACAGTTTTGTCTAATCTTGTAATTTTTTGAGGAAACTTCTTGAAGTTTCTCACTGGTGTTTCCCTCTTACTCTATTCTAAATGTCTGTTAGTCAGGAGTGTGGGAGCATTTTGATGCCTGTGAGCCCCATGTCAATACTGCCAGGCTCATGCCATCATTGCACTATTTTAAAACGTATGAGCTTGTAAATTTTTGATCCATTCCACAAAGACCAGTAAACACTTCTCCGTTTATTCTTGAAGCTCATTGTGAAAGCCTTTTGTTGATCTTCAAATCCTGGATGTTGTTTACTTAAAGTTTTTCTTTTTAATTTTATTTTTTTTAAAAAAAAATTACTAATGGCAGTGAGAGGCCAGCTGGTACAGTGACTTGTCTGTCACTTCAGAAATGTGATGAAAGGAAAATGGCCTTATTTCCATGTTGCTGGCTCTGGAAACAGCTGTGTGTTGGCTAACATTTGTCTTCCATATATGTTGTAAGATGAGAGTCTATTGTGTATTTATGCATAAAAATTAGATTAAACATGTAAACCTAATATATTATGATATAAATTATATGTTATATCCTGTTGTATATTACAGAGAATAAAAAATACTTTCATAGAAATATTTCAATAATGTTTTTAGATGGTGACTTAGTGATGACAGTCATGGGGAAATTTCAGAAATTAGTTTAGGCGAATGAATGTTTTAAGCATTTCTTAGATACTATCTCGGCTGAAACCTTTATTATATTAATAAATGATACATTCTTATATTAGATATATATTAATATTTGTTAAATATATAATTATAAACTTCTGAAAGAAATTATTAATTCTTATAAATACATTTAAAATTAATTATAGCATAGAATGTATATCCTTATGTAGAATTTACAAAAATATAGAAAACCTAAAAACGGACCTATTTATGTCTTTGCAAACAAGTACTATAATATTTTTTATTTATTTCTTTTCAAAGTTATTATTTTTTATTAAAAATTAATTACATTTATTTATTTTGTGTTGCTTATGTGCAAATGACATTGTTGTATATGGAGGTTAGAGGATAGTTTGCAGCAATCCTGGTTTAGGATTGAACTCAGATCATAAGATTTGAGTAGAAGTTCATTAATCCACTAAGCCATCTCAGCTGATCCTGACCTTCCCCTAAGCACTTCTTTTCCTCGTTTTGTCCTTCCTTCCTTCCTTCCTTCCTTCCTTCCTTCCTTCCTTCCTTCCT
>LOJH01030386.1:0-17124 GCA_001685095.1 Ellobius talpinus | reverse complement strand
AGTGTGGTGTGTCCCGTGTGGGGCAGGGCCCTGTGTGACAGTGTGGTGTGTCCCGTGTGGGACAGGACCCTGTGTGTGACAGGACCCTGTGTGTGACAGTGTAGTGTGTCCCGTGTGGGACAGGACCCTGTGTGACAGTGTGGTGTGTCCCCATGTGGGGCAGGACCCTGTGTGACAGTGTGGTGTGTCCCGTGTGGGACAGGACCCTGTGTGACAGTGTGGTGTGTCCCCGTGTGGGGCAGAACCCTGTGTGTGACTGGTTTGTCCCCGTGTGGGGCAGGGCCCTAGTGTGACTGTGGTGTGTCCCCGTGTGGGGCAGGACCCTGTGTGACAGTGTGGTGTGTCCCGTGTGGGGCAGGGCCCTGTGTGTGACAGTGTGGTGTGTCCCCGTGTGGGGCAGGGCCCTGTGTGTGACAGTGTGGTGTGTCCTGTGTGGGGCAGGACCCTGTGTGTGACTGGTGTGTCCCCGTGTGGGGCAGGACCCTGTGTGTGACAGTGTGGTGTGTCCCCGTGTGGAGCAGGGCCCTAGTGTGACTGGTGTGTCCCGTGTGGGACAGGGCCCTGTGTGACAGTGTGGTGTGTCCCCATGTGGGGCAGGGCCCTGTGTGTGACAGTGTGGTGTGTCCCGTGTGGGACAGGGCCCTGTGTGTGACTGTGGTGTGTCCCGTGTGGGGCAGGGCCCTTTGTGTGACAGTGTGGTGTGTCCCCGTGTGGGGCAGGGCCCTGTGTGGGACAGTGTGGTGTGTCCCGTGTGGGGCAGGGCCCTGTGTGACAGTGTGGTGTGTCCCCCTGTGGGGCAGGGCCCTGTGTGACAGTGTGGTGTGTCCCGTGTGGGGCAGGGCCCTGTGTGTGACAGTGTGGTCTGTCCCGTGTGGGGCAGGACCCTGTGTGTGACAGTGTGGTGTGTTCCCATGCAGTGCGCCTTCCTGTTATTCTGCATGACTCCAGGACCCTGGAACGGGGCTCTAATACTGTACCATCGCGTCATACGACCACTATTTCTAAAACACCACGCGGCCCTAGACAGCGCCGTGAACCATCTCAGCAGAAGAGCGTTGGACATAGCGGCTGGGATAACCCGGGACGGTGTGTATTGGGGTGGATGCTCAGTGAGCTTGATCTGGATCCTGGGTTTGTTGCTTGTTTTATGAGACAGAATCTTACTGTGTAGAACAGGCTGGCCTAGAACTCACAGAGATTCATCTATCCAGGCCTCCCAAGAGCTAGGATTAAAGGTGTGCGCCACCACACATCGCTAGTTCGGTTATTTCGTGGAGCCCAGGCTAGCCTCCAACTCACTAGGTAGCTGAGGGCGACCTTTCTGATCTTCTTGTCTTCCTGAGTACTGGGATGACAGGCAGACAGTGTCACCCTGACCCAGCTGGCTCCTGGGTCTCAGCTGACCCTCTCTCTGCCGTCTGTCCCCATGGCTGGATTCTCCTGTTTGCCCACTTGTCTCAAGCCTCCTGGCTCTGGCTACACTTGCATCGCGACCACCCCCTGCTTGGCTCTGCTGTTCTCTTACTGTCTGCCTCTCTCTCCCTGGCTGTCTGGAACCAGTGCTACAGGCCCTGGCACGGGGCCGGGCTCTCGTCACCCCAGCCTCAACAATGGAGCCCCCAGCCGCTCTGGAACCGGACCGTACGTAACTGCAGGAGGGGTTGTGCAGGGTCGTGTGCATTCTGTGTGCATGTTTGGTTGCGCATGCTGCTCTGGGCATGTATTTGCAGGTGCCCATGGATGAGTGTATGCATGCGCCCTGAGACACAGTATGCCGAATCTCTGTTCAGTGTCTGCAGGGGTGAGCAACTTGCCTCTGCAGATGAGCTGATGACACACACACTCCCACCAGCTCCTCATCTCCCCGCTCACACTGTCCCTTTCCTCTCCACAGTCAAGTCAGGTCAGAGTCTGCTCCTGAAGCACAAGTGAGATCCCCTGGTAGTCTGTGCGCAGAGCCCCTGGCCAGTGACAAAGAGCACACAGCCGAGGCCCAGGTCTCTGACTCCTCCTCAGACTCCCAGACAGAGACTGAACAGCAATGCCGACCCTCGAGCCCAATCAAGCCAGCAGCAAGCCCATCAGGGGCCATGAATGGGCAGTCCCCATCTCCAGTCAGCCCAGGTTCCATATCTGAGTCCCGGGGTCAGCTGGCCGCAGGCTCTGTTAGTGGCTCCCAGATTCCCAGTAAGGCCTGGGGCCATCGCAGCCGGGGCAGTATGTCTTCCAGGCCTGCACAGCGTACCCGGCTACCCAGTACATCCTTGGGACCCTCTCAGCCGGCCATGCACTCTGGGGGGTCTTCACAGCCAGCGGGCCGGTCCTCAGGACCTACTCGGACAGTGGGCCGGTACCTGGGGAACAACCAGCAGACCCCTCAGGCCTCGGCATCAGCCCAGCCAGCTGGCCGGTCGACAGCATCTGCACCCACCTCCACACAGCGCATCAGTGTCTCCAACCAGGGCTTGCCCAGAGTCCAGTCACCCAGCACACCCCCTGATCCTAACCAGGCTGGCAGCAAGGCCCCCAGCGAGCCAGGGGATGAGGATTCCAAGAACAACAGGCAGGACCAGAAGGCGCAGGCCACAGAGGTGGCCAGCAACAGCTCGGTGCCCGAGCCCGAGCGCCTAGCCCCCTGTCACTCTGAGTCCTCGCTGGAGTACATATCCGAGTCCACCACGGAGATTACCTGCAAATGGCCGGGTTACCAGCTGTGCTGCCCAAGACACTGCTGTCTCTTACAACACCTGGCATACTAGGGCCATGCCTGGACACCTGCCCACTGGAGCCACTGGAGACCATGAGAGTCACACCAAACATCTGTCCTTGAGAGCCACAGAAGAAAACTGCCCACCTACAGACCAAAGTCAAACATCTGCCACAGCACCAAGTGAAATACCCACTTGCTGGGCCCCCCACATGTTCAACCTGCCCATGAATTCCGTGAGAAACATCTACCACGGGAGCCTCACATGAGCACGTAAAACATCTGTCAGTGCACATGAAACACAACATGGTCCCTGTGTGTACCATCTATCCTCCGAAGCACACAATAAAATCACAGGCTCAGGCTCACGAGCGTGTCAGCTCAGCTTCTGGGTGGACTATCGAGAATGAACCCCAACCACGTGGTTAGGCCCAGACAGAAAACCCATGTCCTCCCTCCTTCCCTGAGACAGCGTTTTAGTGTGTAGCCCAGGTTGGCTGGGAACATAGTTTCTGACCTCAGCCGCCCAAGTTCTGAGGTCACAGCAATGAACTGCCTGTGTGGGAAAAACATTATTAGTGTTTGCTCCAGATGAGGGGATAGCTACAGGCCAGAGACATGCATTCAGCTGCTCTGGCTGGGAGTGGAGTTTATTGGGGTTACTTACAGAAGTGGGGGGGTCACCACAGCCAGGGTGACCAGTTCTCTCCCTGTTGTTCAAAAGACCAGAAAGCTTTCTCAGGGTTTTCTGAGATTTTTAATTGTTTTTCGAGACAGGGTTTCTCTCTGTAGCTTTGGAACCTTCATGGAATTTATTCTTGTAGAGCAGGCTGACCTTGAACTCCCAGAGTTCCGCCGGCTTCTGCCTCCCAAGTGCTGGGATTAAAGGCGTGCGCCAACACCGATGTCTGTGCATGAGGTGCTGGCAATGGACAGAGGCGCCAGTTGCAGGTGTGAATCCACCAAGGTGCATGCTGGGAACTGAGCTGGGGTCCTCCATGGCAACATGACTCCTGGGCCCTTCTGTTGGTTTCTGAGCCTCCCTCCTCTGGTTTCTCTTCCAGTTTACCCCTCCTCCCTCCCTCCCCCCCTCAGGCAGGAATGTCTCAGTATGGACAATATAGCCACACAGATCAATCATAGACTTAGGGCCAATCTGTTCCCTCCTCTCTCTCCCAAAAAGCAGGTGACAGGACAGCTCTGGCCACACCTGACACTTGTGCCTAGGCAGGTGGAGTGCTGGGCTGTGCACATGGGACCAGTGTAGGACAGGCCAGGTCCAGACGCACCCTGCAGACAGCCATGGTCACAGACCCAGTTCGTAATTGGATTTTATTTTTCATAGTCCTCAGATGGAATCCAGGCATTCTGAATATTGGACCCTTGCTCCATCCCTGGCCACGCCCACAGTCCCTCACTGGAGATTCTAGGCGGGGCTCCACCATGGCCACGCCCCCAGCCTTTCACTGGGGATTCTAGGTGGGGCTCCACCCTGACCACGCCCCCAGCCCCTCACTGGAGATTCTAGGCGGGGCTCCGCCCTGACCACGCCCCCAGCCCCCTCACTGGGGATTCTAGGCGGGGCCCCACCCTGACCATGCCTCAAACCCCTCATTTTCGCTGGCCTATCCACCCCTAGCTCTTCAATTGGAATATTCAGTAGAAATCACAGTGGGATCAGCCATAAACCCTAATGTATTTGCACACAATGCAGTCACTGAGTTGTTCCTGGGGGTGACTTTGTCTTGTGTAACCCAATCTCTCCCAAGGCTCTGCTAGGGATGTGTGGCCTCTATGCCACACAATTTCCAGAAAATGGAGCGTCTTAGAGCAGTCAATAGCTGTCTCCATCTTAGTGTATTCAAATGGAGGAGGGGGTAGTAAGAAACTTGGGATATTGGGCTCAATGCATTTATTAGTTCAAGATCATCTTCTGCTACATTGGGAATTTGAGACTAGCCTGGGCTACAGGAGACCTTTTTAGAAGTATTGGGCTGAGTGTAGTATCACAGGTCTTTAATCCAGAACTCAGGAGGCACAGGCAGGAGGACCTCTTTGAGTCTGAACCAGCCTGATCTACATAGCAGTTCCAGTCCAGCCAGGGCTAACTATGTGGTGAGTTCCAGACTAGCCTGATGTGCATATTAAGATCTAAAAAAAAAAGTAATAAAAATAAATTTCAGCAAATCATTGCAGAAGTAAGACCAAGAAGACTGCTGTTTGCCAGGGGTAATAGGAGCTGGTGTCCAAAGGTCCCAGGGCAGAGGTGCAAAGCCCTGGGGCAGGGTGGGGGAGGGGGGATGGGGCCTGGCAAGTTTGAGGAGCAGTGAAAACGAAAAGCCCTTGTCCCTGGAGCAGAGGGGGGGGCAGGGGGATCTACAGCGACTTGGATATCTTGGGGAGGACTTCAGCTTTTGCTCTGGATTCTTCCAGGGCAGTCATTAAGTCATTAATTAACCTCCCCAGCCTCAGGTGACTGTCCCCTTGGGCTGCAGCATCTGGTTTGAAAATGTGATCTGACTACAGATATGGCCTGGGTGGGTAGGGGCTGGTAAGGGTGTGGGGGGAATCCAGCTTGCTCAGAGTTGGGGATGGGGGGCTGCAAAAGGGAACTGGCAATAGCTCCTCCCCTCTGCCCCCGCAATGATGAGGCAGTGGAAAGGAGGGGCCCTCCTGTCAAGGCCAGAAGCGAAGCGTTAATTCAAACCACAGAGGAGTCAGGTATGGGTTAGGACAGGTTCAGGGGACACCAGGGTCAGCCTCAGCTGCATAGACTTAGGGTCTAGCCTAGGCTAGGTGAGACTTTACTGACTCTTACTGAACTAGGAAGCCATGGGTCTGGCTAAGCCAGCCATCAGCCCCAGGATCCTCTGCACAGCCTTTTCACAGCTCCTGGGGTTCGAACTCAGGTTCTCACGCTTGCCAGGCAATCTCTCTACCATCTGAGCCACAATGGCAGGCCCTCCATCTACTTTTTATCTATCTATTTATTTGTTTGTTTGTTTGTTTATTTATTTTTCAAGATATAGTTTCTCTATAGCTTTAGAGCCTGTCCTAGAACTTGCTCTGCAGACCAGGCTGGCCTCCAACTCACAGAGATCCGCCTGCCTCTGCCTCCCGAGTGCTGGGATTAAAGGCGTGCACCACCATCGCCTGACTGTCTACTTTTTATTTTGAGAAGCTCTCCTTAAGCTTCCTAGGTGACCCTGATGATCCCCCTGCCTCCCCGCTGGGATCACAGGCCTGGGCCAGCGAAGGTATCTTCCTGAGGTCTTCATTTTCGTTTACTAATGACTCTCAATGTTTTCAAATTAAAACATCCCCCTTTATTGATTACCACAAAGAGCCAAATTTGAGATGGACGGTGTTTTGGGGGATAGTTCCCTGTCTGTCATTGGAACCAGGAGTCTGGGCAATACTGCAGTACCCAGGGGAACAGCCAGGCCTCACGCTCCTGGCATGTGCCAGTAATACCAGCCACCTATGCCTTTCCAGTACTCCTGGGTTACCCGTGGTGTCATGTGTACCGGGCTCAGCGCCAGGACCCGACCAGAGATGACCCTGCCCTGGACTCTAGTGTCACGTTGGGCAGCCGTTATAGGTGGGTGTGAGGTCCCCAAGGCCTGCTGGACCTGCTGGACCCCAAGGCCCTGCAGACCATCTTCCCGCCTGGGAATTCATGGTCCCGACACCAGGGGGAGCTAGGATCCAACAGATCCCTGTAGACCCCAGCTGCACGCTGTGTGGGATTTGGGAGAGGTTCTTGGTGCTCTCTGCACCCCGGTGCCATAAAAGACTATCACATAACCATTAAACAAAGTGACCCATTGCTTTTCCCACAACAGCACTGCCCCTCCCCAGGACTTGTCGGGTCTCCCGCATACAGTCAGTGCTCAATAAATGCTCATCGGAGAGCCAAGTGTCCACAGAGAACTAATGGATGGGAAAACTGAGGACTTCGGATAGAGGCCAGAGGGGCTCTTGCGGAGGAGCAAGGGTAAAGCTGACAGTCCGCTGACCTCTGGATCCCAGCCAGACCTGGATGGTCACCAAAGACAGCTTAGACCATATGACAGAGAGGACCCAGAGGGGACAGCCTAAAGGGACACCCCACACTAGGGATGGTTTGTTGAGTGATTGTAGGATAGACAACCATGATGTACAGAAGCCTGGAGAGGGGCGGGATTGGAGGTTCATCGATTTTCTTGTGTGCTCCCAGTCTCTTATACGTCCTGTGCTGGTCTCATAATGGGTCCAGTGCACTGGCAGGGGGTGTCAGGAAAAGATGGGAATGGGTGTGTCTGAGCATGCCTGTGCACAGTGACGGCCACTTTACTGGGGTGTCCCCGAGCCTGTACAGCTGGTGACAGGGAAGGGATTTGTTCTTTTTCTAAGTTCTTGTAAAAGTTAAATAGTAATTTTAGAAGGAATGGACCAAACTCGTTTGATGGAAAGGTAGCCAGGATCTTGGAGGTCCTTAAAATTCTTAGATATGACGCAGGCGGGCCTTTAATCCTAGCACTGGGGAGGCAGAGGCAGGTGGATCTCTGTGAGTTCGAGGCCGGCCTGGTCTATGCAGCCAAGGTTATATACACAGTGAGAACCTGTCTCGAAATAATCCTGGTGGGAGATTTTCTTGAGTCACTGAGTCACGGGGACACCTGAGGAGGCTCCAACCTCCGGGGGTTTATACTGGACAGCGCCGGGCAGCCAGGCGAACTCGGCTCTCCTCTGCAGGACTCCAGAGCCGAGCATAGCCAGCGTGGGGCAGCAGTAGCCGGTCCTGTGTGCCATCAGGGCTGACCAGTCGCCTGGCAGCCAACAGGTACTCTCGATGGGGAGCCAGTGATGGGCAAGGACAGTGGCCTGGCGCCCACACATACTCTCGAGTGCGCAGCGGCGAGCGGTTTTTGTAGATGAGCAGAATACGCACCTCATAGCGGGTCTCTTGGGCCTGGCGGTGGCGGCCCAGCACGCGGGCCTGGAATACTGCACGAAGGTGACACCGAGGGTCAGGTGGACCCTCAAGGCTTTTGGGTCAGCTGAGTTCAATGGAGAGGGTCAGAACAACTATCTAGTAGGAGTTAAGGGTCATTGGGGTCAGTAGAAGGAGCCAAAGGTCAGGAGTCTTACCAAAGTCGCTGCCGCAGTAGTGGAGAAGCCGGTGTGCGCGACCCCGGCTGTCAGGGCAAGGCCCGCAGGGGTCTACGAAGGGGGGGAGGGGGAGGGTGTTGTGAGGGACACAGGCCGGACTTGCTTCCTGCCTGACCCCGCCCCCGCTGTCCCAACCTCACCTGGTGCCAGGGATGCAACCCGGGCAAGGATGGCCTCAGGGACCACAGGGGTCTCGGCAGGTTGAGGCTCCACCTCCCGGGGCTGAGGCTGTCGCAGGGGCCAGCCCAGGGCCTGCGCCTGCGCCTGGAAGGGACCATAGCGCTCCCGGGGCAGCCAGAACTCGAAGTGTACTCCTGAGTTGGGCTCCCGCAGCAGCACCTAGAGCGGGAAGGCGCGCGGGAGGTGGTGGCCCGCTCTCCCCTCGAACCCCTGCCTCCCCAGTTAACCTACCCCAGTGTCCCGCCTCAAACCGTCCACTCCCGCCCACCTGCAACAACAGCTCCTGGGAGGTGGGGCCGGACGCCTGCAGGGTCTCCTCGGGGCCCACGCCGCGGGTGTAGACCACGCGGGTACCCGCGGCCTCGTAGGTGCCAGATGGGCTGAGCACCCCGTCGCCGTTGATCACGTAGCGGCCGTCGCGCGCCACTAACGCTGCAAGGAACCAGTCAGCCTGCGCTCGCGGAAACTGCCTGTCCCCACACCCCAGCCTCAGTTTCCTCTGATGCCCCACCATACCCAGGTAGTTGTGGCTGCTCTGGGCCACGCGGATGTGCCTGGCGCCCTCGGGAATCAGAGTCACGTTCCAGTAGCCGGCGAAGGCACCTGGGACAGGCGGGAGGTTGGGGGTGTAGCGCGGCAGGATTTTCTGAGATGCTCAGGTGTGCTCAGGGGTGCACAGTAGGGGGACGCACCGGGACGCACTGGGGTATACAGGGGAGGGATCCTTTGGGGTGCGCAGGGGAGGGATGACCTGGGCAGCGCAGGAGAGGAATGTTCTGGGGTGCACAGGGAGGGATGAGCTGAGGAGCGCAGGGGAGGGATGCGCTGGGGCTCGCAGTGGAGAGGTGCACTTTGGGTGACAGAGTCATGTGAGCAGGGACGGATAGTTGCGGATTAAATGAGAAGCTACGGAGAAGAGGCAGGGAAGGGGTTAAAAGGGCATTTTTTTGAGAGAGGGTGGGGTGCTTTGACAGGAGCCAATCAGGAGAAGGGCTCGAGGAGCGGGGCCTCTGAATGTCCAATCAACGAGAGTCTTGGCTCCTGGCAGCCCTCCTTGTTAAAGGGACACCCTTCTCAACGATACTCCTCAAGCGCATGTGTTGAGGCGGGACGGGGCAGTCACCCGCGTCGCGAAACACGCGCTGCACGAAGAGGCACGAGTCGTTAGCGCCACCGCAGAGGCCGCAGCGGTCCTCGACGGCGCCGGAGCCCAGCAGCCCGTCACAGCCGGCGCTCTGCGGGGGCGAGGGCACTGAGTCAGGATGGGCGGGGCTGCTGAAGGGGGCGTGGTCATACGAAGCGGGTGTCGTGAGTGGGCGGGGCTAATGGCGAAGCAGAGGCAGGGACCTAGTGTGAGCTGAGCTGAGTGGGTAGGGTCAGGTGAGAAGACCCTTATAGTGGGTGGGGTCAGGTGGTGGGCGGGGCTTGGATATCAAGGCGGGACCTGAAAGAAGGAAGGACCTAGGCAGAGTCCGGTTAGGAGTGGGTGTGATGGGCTAGGAGCAAAGCCTGTGGGAGGAGCTACGAGCGAGTAACTCGCGGAGTGGGTGGAGCCTGGAGCCAAATGGGCGGGGCTTTGAAGGAGCCTGAAACAGGCTTGGGGCGGGGACCTGAGCGATGGGCGGAGTATAGTTTCTAGGGGAGGGAACTGATGTAATTGCGTCTGGGCGGGGTCATATATAAAGGCGGAGTCTGCAGGGAAATAGACGTGGTGGGCGGGGCCAATGGGTCCTCACCAGACAACGGCCTGCTATGCAGAGGCCCTGGGCCCCCGGGGTGCACGGGGTGCCATCCAGCACGCGGCCGAAGCTATGGTAGAAGGCATGGCCCTCAGCCAGGCAGTTGAGGTCACACAGGTTGGGTGCTGAGGGCGGGAGGGATGAGTGAGCCCGGGGCCTCATCGCCAGTCCCTACCCCGTTCACTGCAGCTCCCCCAGCCCTCACCTCCAGCTTCCTTCCTAAGGCTCTGTACCCTTCATGGCCAACCTCCATCCCCTCCTCTCCAGGCCATGTACTTTCTTTCTGCCTTTTTTGGGGGGGGGTACGACAGGGTATCTTTACATAACCCTGGCTGTACTAGAACTCGCTCTGTAGACCAGGGAGAACTCAGAGATCCACCTGCCTCTGCCTCTCTTGTCCTGGGATTAAGGGCATGCAGGACCACCTCTCGGCCCATAAATTTCCCTACACCCCTTTGTTCCGTTTCTCCATACCCCAACCCTCTTCCCTCCTGGCCCTCCTCTTTCAGGCCCGATAAAACTGCCTTTAGTAGCCCTGAAGCCTGGCTGTACTACCGGCCTGCAGTGTACCTCAGTTTCCCCTCTCTGTCAGATAAGCCCCGCAGGCTGGCTGGTGGCAGGCCAACCTAGTCGACGCCTTGGGCCCCAAGGGTTGATGAAAGGTTCCCCGTTTTAGGCTGGTCCTATCTCTCTCCACCACTCCGGTGGCCGAAGCTGCCTGTCTCCCTTCAATCTGGAGGCGTGTTACCCCAGGCATCCAGTTATATAAGCTGCTATTTTCAGCTCTGTTCTACAACATGTCCTGTTAGTGGGATCAGTCTGAAAACTGGTGGCCTCTGGATAAAACTCTAAATCAATCCATAGCCTGGAGTTTGATCCTGTGTAAAAGGGACCATTTCTTTCCTCCATCAGCTCCTACATATGCTTCAAAACCCCATTCCAATGCGCTCCTCTCTGGGTATTTCTTAAATCCTTCCAAAGTTCTCTTTTTCTTTTCAACCCCAGGAAGTCAGATTACTCACCCCCGTGGAAGGGCACCCACTGGTAGGTCTTCTGGGTGCCCAGGACGGGATGGCCATTGTAGAGAGCACATTGCAGGTCTCGGAAGGGTTTTGCCCCTGGCGGGCAGTCCTGGGAGAGGATATAGACGTGTAGATAAGACCAGCGACACCAAGCAGGGTTATTTGGGGTGGGTGTAACAAAGCAAGAGAGATTCAGGGCAGACTCTGGGGTTTACCGGCAGCTGGCACACCCGGTATTCATGGCTGTCTCCCCAGCAAGGTTCCTCCCCGGGAAGTCTGCAAGAAAAGGGTGTTCTGAGTGGAGAAGGACTCCCCCACCCTCTCGGGGACCCCTTCCCATCGCCTGCCCCCACCCGCCCCACCCGCATTTCAACTGGCTCCGTGGGATTAAAGGGCACACTGCGTGTGTGGGCAGGCAGAGGGCGCGGCCCGGCGGGCGGCGGCGGAGGGAGGGGCTCCCTACTTACCGGACACAACGGCGGCTGTGTACGGAGACGCCCCGGCCACAAGAGCTGGAACACCCGCTCCAAGACCCCCAGGGCGTCCATTCCCCGGGACCCTACTTGAGGGCAGAGAGGAGGGTCAGCCAGGAGGAGAGCTGGGGTAACCCATCCACATTCCTGTATGCTTCCAGGGCTCCTTCACTCCTTACCTGAGCAGTACCCCTCAAATCACAGCTCAGGAGGGTCCACAGCAGGAGCAGAAGATTCCGGAAGAGGAGGGGTCTGAGGGAGCACAGAAGTCCCAAGAGGCGGTGATCAGGGGGACCAGGGTGGATTGCCATCTCAGCCCTGGCTGGCTGTGTGATTCTCGATGGCAGCTAAACCTCTCTGTGCCCTCTTGTCTCTAAAAAGAAATGAGGTAACAACAGTCCCGCCCCCATTTCCGGAAAGCCTTGAGGTCAGGCACTCAGTGGGGACTAGGAACTTTTATGTGTTGTTACTTGTTTTAAAATTAATATTGTTTTTAGATGGATGTGACAGCGCACGCCTTTAATCAGAAGGCAGAGGCAGGTGGATCTCTGTGAGTTCAAGGCCAGCCTGGTCTCTAGAGCGAGTTCCAGGACAGCCAGGGCTACACAGAGAAACTGTGTCCTTAAAAACTAAATAACAGAATTTATTTTTACTTCTAGTGTGGTGGCTGGAGATGGCAGAAGCATCGACCCCCTTCAAGTTGAGCTGGTTACAGTCGTGAGCAGCCTGACAAGGTGCTGGGTACCCAACATGGGTTCTCTAAAGCACAGGATGAGGTCTTTAACCCTGAACATCTTTCCAACTCTTTGTTTGAGACAGGGCCTCACTGTGTAGTCCAGGCTTGTCTGGAACTCACTCTGTAGCCTTTAATCCCAGCACTCGTGAAGCAGAGTCAGGTGGATCTCTGTGAGTTCTAGGCCAGCCTGGTCTACAAGAGCGAGTTCCAGTCCCAATTAGGGCTGTTACACAGAGAAACCCGGTCTCGAAAAACCAAAATAAATAAGTAAATAAAAATAAATAAATAAATGGCGTGCGCCACAACTCCTGGCTAGCATGTTCTGTTCTAGTGCACACAGCTGGTCCCAGTGCCAACGATGCGAGGAATTTTTAAGGACAGTGTTTAGGTGGTGGTGCGAGTTTCATCTACCTTCCTGGGTGACCAGGAGCCAACCATTCCGTTTCCTCAGGCCTCAGTTTCCCTGTCTGTGCAGTGTCCTTGAGTCTCTGAGACCCTGTAGAGGGAGCAGCCAGTAGGGGCTCCTTCCTCTCAGCTCCGGGACACCCATCGCCTAAGGAGATCCCCTGTGGCGGGCAGAGGAAAGCTGACCTGACCCTTCCAACATCTGCCAGGAGTGTGGGCTGCGATGCCCAGAGAGTCTGCAGAGAAGGGGGGACGGGGTAGGGCTGAGTAGAGGCTCAGTTTCCCCATCTACAGGGACTGGATGAAGTCATTGTCGGCCCACGCCCTCCTCGTGATCCGGGCCTGGCAGGACAAGCCAGGAGGGACAGGAACCAAGGCCCCGTGAGTCCCTTCTGGGGTCGGGGCCAGGCGCTCTGAAGGGCACACAGGAGCTCAAAGTTCTCAGCCCACACGGCCCATGTACCTGATGAAGGGGAAAGCGGGGATCCCCCAGCCCGGCTGGAGCCAGGTTCTCCCCGTTTGTCAGCCAGTCTGACGCTGTCATTTCACCCTTTCGGGCGCCTTGGGGACCGAGGTGGCTGTAGAAGTTGGAAACCCTGGAGAGTTGCTTCAAGACAGCCGCCGGGAGCCCTCCCTCTGCGGCCCCAGAGGTTGGGCTGGCCCGAGAAGGGAGAGGCTGGGGAGGGGATTTGGTCATCCCACAACCTCCTCTTGGGGGGCCGCATATCCACGTCAGTTATGGCCTTTCCGGAGCAGTACACCCCTCTCCTGCACTGACCGAGCAGTCACTGGGCAAGCCAGTCCTCAGTCTCAGTTCCACCCCAGAGGAAGTGCGACCCCCAAACTTACCGCCATCCTAGGGATCACTGCTTTCGCCCCAAGTAGGGAAAGGAGCCAATTGCATTGTCGCCACACCAGCCTGGGTATTGGCAGGATGAGAAGAGGAATTTACCGGCTGCTCAGAGCCCAAGGCATGGCGTCCAGGCTTCCCTGGGACGCCCCAGGGACTGGCGGAAGCAGCGGGGCCCCCGAGGTGCGGGACTGGGAACTCAGTCGGTCCCTCCCACCGGCCTCCCAGGCGCGCCCAGGCTAGGGTCACTGAGGGCGCAGGCCTGGGGCGCCCTCGTGCGGTAGGAGCCGGAGTTCGGGTTGGGCCTGGAGCTGCGGCAGGGGACTGACGAACAGCGCCCGGCAGCGTCGTGGCCCAACGTTGGTCCTTGTATCCTGGGTGCCAATGACCTTGGGAAGTCCAGCTGCGGTGCGGTGCGCGAGGGTTATCGGGTTGCTATTCCGGGCGCCGCACTCAGGGCCGGGGAATGTGCGCGGAGCTGGGGCTTTGAGTGGGATAGTGTGTACCAGGGCGACCTCCCATCCTGAGTACCCGGTCCTGGTCCGCATCACCCCGCAACCAGACTCATCAACCCCGTCCCCATCACACGCTCAACGCAGGCTCCTCGACTCGTCCCAAGCATCCATCCCAGGGACCTCCAACTCGGTCCCCATCACCCGCAATTAGACCACCCGCCCTGGTCTCCATCTCCCCTATATAACCAGACTCCGCACCCGGGTCCCCAGCATCCCCTCAAGAGGTCCCGCACGCCCGTTGGGGGTGGAGGGACCCTCCCTGTTGCACATTCCCGTGCTCTGCCGTCACCAATGCTCCACCCTGTCCCGCCCTCCAGGCCCGCTGCCAATGCTGCTTCCCTCGCCTGGTTCTGTCCTCTAGTCTTCCGCCTCAGTTTCCCCAGCCAGCTTCTTTTGGATCCTCCAAGGCTTCCACCAACCCCAGCTCCTCCGTGGAGGCCCCTGGCAGCCGGGTGGAAGTCTGCAACACTCCGACGGTCGGTGCTGTGTGGACTGCGCTGCTCCTGGACGCTGAACTTGCCTCCTCTAGGAAGCCCGCCTGGCTGACCAGGGTCCGGAGCACTTTCCCCTCAGGGCGCAGTGTCTGCTGTATACACTCCCTAAAACGCAGACTGCCTGCAGTATTTGCTCCATGCAGAGCACAGAGCCTGCTGTATACACCTGCTTCAGGGCTCAGCAAGGGCCAGCCATTGGAAACGCCTCAGAGTATAACCACTTAGTGTCATTTTGCAAGCCACTATGTACACAAAGCTCTGAGCTAAACAGCCAGTCCCAGTGAGGGGAGAAGGCCACCAGGCCATCACTCCAACTTCTGACGCCCATCACCCAGATGAAAAGAGTTAATTAAGGCCTGGCATGGAGTGTTGGGAGGGACCCCACTGAACAGGAGCCAGAGAGAGGGGTTGCCTAGCTGGGGTCAGCACAAGAATAAGGGACAGTTCTGAATTCCTGATGTGAGAGGAAAGGGCTTCGGTGAAGCAAAGATGAGGACAGTGTTTGGGACGGCCGCGCCGCCGATGCTAATTTACAGAGGACATACACAATAGGAACTATACTCTCCAGGGAGTGCACAGAGCCGGCCCTGAAGGGGAGATGCACATCAGGCACCATGGTCCATGATACATGAAGACAGAAAGCACTAAGTCTTGCAGAACATGCGTACAGCAGGCCTGGCATGGCACACACAACAGGCATATCCCCTCGCAGGGATAGTATACAGCAGGCACTCTGCCCTGAAGAGTAGCTCTTTCCCCAGAGTCCCTACAGCAGTCGCTATACGCAGTAAAGCAGGCGCGCAGCAAAAGCGCCCCAAAAGCCGAGCCCCGCAAGGCCATACAGCGGGCACTGGTCCTACCAGAGCTTATACAGAAAGTGCTGAGCTCTGCAGGGTGTGTACGGAGCAGGCTCTGTGCGGCGCCTCGTGCAGTCACGGCTCCGTCCGGTAGAGGGCGCAGCACAGCGCTCCGTTAATTTTGCTGCTGGGGACAGCTCAGCTCCACAGGCCCCACCCAGCTGGGTCCCCCTCCTCGGAGCTCCTAGGACCCATTTCCGAGGCCCTGCCAGGATGGGATGCGGACAGGGGACAGGATTTAGTGCTGCTCTTGGCTATCCGTATGTTCAGGGCCCTGGGCTTACAAACCGAATGACATCAGCTTCCTTTATGCACTTTAACATTTACCTATCAAGAGGGTACAAGTGGGAGTGGCTGCACAGGAGGGTCAGGAGTTTAAATTAAGGTCATCCTCAGCTACATAAGATGTTTGAACTAACCTGGGCTACATGAAACTCGGTCTCAGCACAAGACAGGGTTCTGGGGTCGGGCCTTATCTGGCACAGCCACCCCTAAGCGCTTGCAAACCCTGGGAGGGGGGATGACATCCCCAACACAACAGCCAGGAGCGGTTACACACACCTAACATCCAAGAACTGCAGAGGGTGGAGACAGGAGGATCAGGGGTTCAAAGTCAACGAGTCCCAGGCCAGCCTAGGCTCCAGAGTGAGACTGCCTCAAAAATCAGGAAGACGGAACCTCATGGTGTCCTGGGGGACCAGAACTCTCCTGAGGTCCCTGAGGACCTCACCTTACCACCTGGTTCCCAGAATGCTCCCTTCAGCCTCCTGAGACACTGGGGTCCCATAACCGCGACCCAAACTAGGACTCTCTGGGGCTCCCAGCTGTGCCGTGGCACATGAGGGGGCAGAATTAGGATCCACACTGTCCAGGTCATCCTGAGCAAGGGTGGGATGGGAGAGCTCTGGGCTCCTGTCTTCTTTCTTGGGTGCTCACTGATGGAGGAAATGTTTTGTTTTTTTTGACTTTTCCTAGTGGCTGCCACTGCGCTCTCCTGCCTGGTACCTGCTTCTTTGTCAATTCAAGAACTACAGGGAGCAAGCAGGCAGAGCCAGGGTCTCAGAAACTGCATCCAGCAGGATCTGAGGTGGAATGCCTAAATTGCTTTCTGTGTTGGCAAAATTGTTTCGTGTTCGCTTGTGCGTGTACATTCGTGTGGAGGCTGGATGTGGACTTCAGGCGTCTTCCTCAATTGCTCTTCCTGGTGTCTTTTTCAGACAGGGTCTCTCCCTGGAACTCACTGATTAACCTAGGCTGGCTGGCCAGCAAGCCCTGCTCCTCCCCGTCCCCACCTCCCCAGCGCTGGGGTTACAGCCGTGTATCTCATGCAATGTTTTGAGACAGGGTCTCAAGTTGCCCTGGTTGGGCTTGGACTCTTTCTGTAGTGAAGGATGATCCTGACCCTAAACTAGGAATCTTCATGTCTCTACTTCCACGGGTATGTGCTTCCATACCTGGCTCACTCCTTCCCCATCATCCCCCTACCCCTGTCTATATTGAAACTCAGCTCTTTCCCTGCCATTAGCAAAAAGACCTATACTGACAAAAACAGATCGCTCCTGCAGAAGCCTGGCTAGTTCCAATATCCACACAGCACCCTGCTCAGCGAGGGGATCAATGTCCCTGCTTAGAGGTCGATGCCATGTCTGGCAGGAGGAAGGACGTGGGGAGGGGCCGGTGCCGCAGGAGTCCCACTTGCTGATCAGTGGCACCAAGGACGCAAGTCCTCTGAGGACACCAGTCCTCTGAGGACACCAACCCTGTCAGCAGGAACATGGATGACTCAGGCCTTGGGGAGCAGCTCAAGGACAAATCAGACCTTGAAGCTGCTGGTAGAACCACTTGGGGGCAGTAAGCGAGACTTCAGGGCTGGGCAGTGGTGACTCTGGTCCTTAATCCTAGCGCTCAGAAGGCAGAGGCAGGCAGATCTCTGTGAGTTCCAGGACAGCCAAGGCTACACAGTGAGACCAGGATTCACCTGTAAGCACCCAC